>CM033105.1:7960726-8066658 GCA_019321725.1 Paulownia fortunei | reverse complement strand
AATATTATGTTATGATTGAGAGTTTTCTGCCAAATGGTCTAGATATTATAGGGCTTTATCGGGTTATTTATCAAGAAACTCATCATTACACATTGTTTCAACAAATTATTTTATTTCGGGAGTTAAACCTTCATAAAAGAAACTAATTAAGTGTCATTTTTCAAAACCATGATGTGGGCATGAATTCAACAAATTTTTAAATCTTTCCCAACATTGAAAGAAAGCTTAATTAGAATTTTGAGAAAAAAATTAGATTTTTCTTTTCAAAGCATTAGTTTTATGAGTTGGAAATAACTTTTTCAAAATTCAGTTTACATTTCTTGCTAAGTGCCGACTAACCTAGGTTTTAAAAAGTTAAGCTAATTTTTTGTTTTATCTTTTAAAGAAAAAAGAAATAATTTGAGCTTAACGATCTCATTTATACAAGTTTGATCATTAAAAGTGGCACATACTTCATCAAATTCTTTCAGATACAAGTAAGGGCTTTCAAAGTCTAAACCATAGAAATTAGGAAGTAAAGGGATCATACCTGGTTTGAATTGATAGTTATTTGCATTGAGAGGAAAAATGAAATAAGAATGAGAAGAATTTTGAGAAGGTTGCAAGTAATAACGCATGGTACACACCTATTGATTCTCATTTTCATCTTGAATACTTTCATTTTCAACCATGGTGGAAGTGTGTGGAGGTGAGTCAAACAAATTTCCAAACAAATATTTAGAATTATTTCTAACTAAACGATGAGAATTATGATTACGATACCATATGAACATATAACCATAAAGAAAAAAAACACACAATACTTACAAAGGAAAAATACTTATCTTGTCTTCCCTGATAATGGTGTCAAAAACTTGCTACAACTTTAAGGTTATAAATCCAAGTGCATTGAAGTTTTCAATGCACAAGGAAGTTATTTGAAGTTTTTAGGTTATATTGTTAAAATATGGGCTCAATGTGGTTTACAATATAAAGAAAAATTTATGTTATAACTAAGAAATCAAAGTAATAAAACCACTAAGGATTAGGAAATTGCTCTTAAGTTTTGGATAGAGGAACGATTATATATTATTTCTACCTCTTTTAAATGTCGCTATTAGAATCCATACATAATGAAGGTTTCAATGGGAATATGTTATCAAATAGCTCATGCATTAAGATAATCATAATATTGTCTTACTATTTACAAATTATCTCTTAACACTAATACTTGTTTATGAGATCAAGTGTTTATACACACCTTTGTCTACAACAAATCAAGGTTTCACGTTAGCAATCGGTGTAGTAGAATTGTATAATAAGCTAAATGAACCCAAGTATTTATTATGCCATTAGTGATACATAAATCAAGAATCGCCACTAAACAAAAAGGGTTTTAACGCCAACACTTATTTATGTGATTAAGTATTTATACACACCTTTGTCTACAACAAATCAAGGTTTCATGTTAGCGGTCGGTGTAGTAAAATCATATAATAAGCAAAATAAACCCAAGTAATTATTGTGTCATTAGTGATACATAAATAGAGAATTACCACTAAACAAGAAGGGATTTAACCCCAACACTTATTTATGTGATTAAGTATTTATACATACCTTTGTCTACAACAAATCAATATTTCATGTTAGCAGTCGGTGTAGTAAAACCGTATAATAAGCAAAATGAACCCAAGTAATTGTTGTGTCATTAGTGATACATAAATCAAGAATCATCACTAACCAAGAAGGAATTTAATGCCAATACTTATTTATGGGATTAAATATTTATGCACACATTTATCCTCAACAAATCAAGGTTTCATGTTAGCAGTTGGTGTAGTAGAACCGTACAATAAGGTAAATGAACCCAAGTATTTATTGTGCCATTGGTGATATATAAATCAAGAATCACCACAAAACAAGTATAGTTTCAATCAAAAATTTAAAACAATAATACAACACACCTGAACATTATGCACCTTTATAACAGTTCTTTTTCCTCCATAAAGAGGTTCACCCTTTTTTATTAACTAAATGGAATTTAGGATATAATGAAAGTAGAAAAGACTAAAAATAGAGAGAAAATAGAAAATACATTTCTATTACTACTAGAAAACTTACATTACTATTAGAAAACATACCTTACATTTAGAAAACTTAGCCTAAAGAAAGATAATAATAATTTTTTTCCCCTATAAGGATTTTTATGTGTCTTAAATGTCATCTAAGAGCCCCTATGTATATAGAAGAATGCCTAAATTGGCATCTCCAAATTAACTTCAAATGTGCTCTAAATTTACATAACCTTTTCAAATCTGAATTTTGTCATATATTTTTCTACATATAATCAACTGATATTTACAAAGTGATCAACATGAAAGCTGTGCATTTTTCTGTTAGTTTCATTTTCAACTTAAATCATCTAATTCAAACCACTAGGGAGAAAGTTATGCTTTATCAAAGTAAATATGTCGGAATAGATAGATCATTTTAAATACATACATTTAGATGAATTTTCTACTATAATAAATATTGAATTAAGCTGAGCTTCCAACATAAAAGTTGTAGTTCTATCTATTAGCTTTCAAATGAAGTAAGATTCAAGTTTATAGGGCTTTTCAACGTAGAGTTATATCTAAAATACCAAAATTGTATAAGTTTAGAAACATGCTTATTTTGAATTTATTGCAAGCCCAACAATCACTTGCAAAGTTCAAGTGATTTCTTGCATATATTTTGATCTACACATGATAGACTTAGGCAAAAATGACCATTTTCTTCTAATTGTAATGCTTCTTTGATCCAATGAAATATTATCTCCCAACTTGCTCATGAAATGTGTTGTCTTCTTTGATTTTATTTTGACTCTTTTTGATCTGTTTTTATTCATTGATTCATATTAATAAAACTAGAATATTAACAAGAATAAAGTAAGGAAAGTATAAAAGATTTAATACAAAAATATGTTAAAATATGCACTTATCACAATACTTAATATTTTCAATTAGGAATTTCTTCTTGGGATTGTTCAGTAAACTTATTTTCAAACAAGCACCCACATATATACATTAATGTCCCCATACTAATATCCATAAAAAGAGACTTCCTCATTGTGAGCATGTATCGTATGTGCAAGTCTATTCAAATTTTTGATATTCCATCTCAATGATTCTATGACTTATATGAATTTAATATCAAAGTTATAGAGACATATTTTATAATTGTCATTATATGCGTGATCATGTCCCATGTTTATGTATGATCTAGGAACTTCATATAAATTTAATTAATTAACAAATAAAGATAAAGAGCTGCCTAAGAACTGATGTTAAATGAAAAAGAATGTTAATTACAATAGTAGTAAATATGCCAATCTAATTGGTTTGTTGGGCATTATTCCAACATTATCTTCATTTCACTTTATAATATCATAATGCACCATTCAATATCTCAAAGTTAACCTGAAATTTTTGTTTACCCTTTAACTAGTTATCTTGTACCAATTTGGACCTCAAACTTTTAAATATACCAATTTGACAATTTAACTTCCTAACATGCACCAAATATGATATTTTCAGTAAAACTCAATTATCAAATAAAGAAAAATTTATATCTGCCTCCCTTTAGTTTTTGATTTTTGGTTTCCAGCGCTCCTAAGATATGAATTTTAATACCTTCCCTCCAATACTCCCTTCAATACTATTGATTAAAGATTTTAATAAATTTTTATTAAAAGATCAAAGTATCCTTATCTCTACAAATAATAAAATAAAATAAAATTAAAAGAATAACTTTTCAAAAATGGTTGTGGTTTTTTCTCTTAACATATATTCTTTTAAAACAAGTAAATCATTAAAATTAAAGTTTAAGTAATAGTACTAAAAAAAGTGTAGATTAAAATTTATATTTTTACAATAAATGCATAACAATCAAATATTAAATGAGAGACATATTTTTATTATTGTCATAAAAAATTGGTATTTATGGAAGTTATAATTATGCATAGAAACCAGGTGTTGCAAGAAATATTGTGAGAGGTATTGCAACACTTCCATAATAGTATATAATTAATTATAATTATTCTGGGTGGGTTTTCATAATTCAAAATTTTTTTAAATATTTATTTTAGGTATTTCATAAAGTCACATGTGTGATAAATGTGCTGAAATTAAAGATATTCTTGATTTATTTGATAAGGTAAGAAAAGATTTGCATAATTTTGTAGATAAGACAACAAATTAAGAAATTAATTTCTTTCAAATATGAAGCAACCAATACCCGATTTCAAGGGGATTTAGACTTAAATACACGGCTGCATATATACCAAAGTCTCAATATTGAAGAAATCAAGTGGATGAACTGAATAGTGTCACGAAAGTGATTCAAGGGTGATGCAAATTTTACTCACATACACTCTTAGGGAGAAGAAGATAAAAATATCTTCGGGACATAACCGCACCAGCCTTTGAAAGGAGTTCAGGGTTAAAGGGATTCCAGCAGTGTTGATTACTCATATACATTCTTTGAGAAAAGAAAGTGAAGGTTTTCGGGAGAAGACTGGATCAACCATCTAAAGGAGTTTAGAATTGGAGGGGGTCTAGTAGTACTGATTAAAGTCGAGGGAAGCTTGTAGGAACAACTAATTAGTGGAATACATAAGATGGTCTTCATTTAAATAGGGAGACTTTAAATTGTTTTAATTTCATGAAATGTATTATGTAAACTATTACTAATTAGTGGATTATTTCTTTGTCTCAGTATAGCCTTGTGTACGTAGAGTACGTAGTACATGAAGCACGTAAAAATCCTAGTTTATCTTTTTATTTTTGCTGCGTGTTCTATCTAGATATTATAACACTTTTCATAACACTTAGGATTTTAAGAAAAAAATGGGCAACAAATTCTATCAATTAGTATCAGAGCAGGTTATTGAAACTAATTAGTGAGATTCTAATTTTTATCTGTTGTGGGTATGGAACAATTGCGTGAAGAAAGTTTAGTGTCATGTCCTCCATTGCTTAATTGATCTAATTATTCTTATTGGATAGCCAAAATGAGGACATTCATCAAGTCACTTGATGTACGAGCATGGAAGTCGATCTTAACATAATGGAAGCATCCAACAAAAACTGTTGAATAAGATGAAGTACGTAAACCTAAAAAGGAGTGGTCTACTGTAGAGGATCAAGTGGCAAATATAAATTTAAAGGCACTGAATTCCGTATTTAATGCCATTGATAAGAATCAATTAAAATTGGTTTCTACATATGAATCTACTAAAGTATGGGATGTCTTACAAATTGCATACGAATGAACCAAAACTATAAGAATGTCTAAACTTCAAATTCTTGCCACTAGGTTTGAAAATCTAATGATGGAAGAAAATAAAACAATTGCTAAATTTAATGGTAAATTATGTGATATTACTAATGAAACACATGATTTAGGTGAAAAATACACTGATTTTAAACTTGTTAGGAATGTTTTGAGATCATTTCTAGAGAGATTTGCATATAAAGTGATTATTATTGAAGAAGCTAGGTACCTTACAGAACTGAGGTTAGATGAATTGATGGGGGCACTGCAAATATTTAAAATGAATTTGAATTAAAATAAGAGGGAAAAGAACAAAGAAATCGCAAACTCCAACGCCGTTCTTCATCAATCTGCATAACTTTTCTATCGATTTTGGGCAGTTTGCATTTTATCAAATCTGTAACACGGCTTCTCTCATCCCTCGAATCATATCTAGTCTGATAGCTATTGTTGTATGCAAACTCCACTAAAGGTAAGAATTTACTCCACTGACCTTGGAAGTCTAATACATAGGCTTTGAGCATATTCTCCAATGTTTGTATTGTTCATTCAGATTGCCCATCTATCTAAGGATGATATGTTGTATTGAATGATAATTGTGTTCCCAAAGCTTTGTGTAAACTCCTCCAAAAAGTAGAAAAAAATCTTGAATCTCTATCAGAAACTATAGATAATGGCACTCCATGAAGTCTGACAATCTCCTGAACGTATAATTGGGCATAGCGATCTATGGAATAGGTAGAACATATGGGGAGGAAATGAGCAGACTTGGTCAATCTGTCGATGATAACCCAAATAGTATCATGACCCTTAGTAGTCTTTGGCAAACCAGTTACGAAATCCATGGTGATCCTTTCCCATTTCCATTTTGGAATAAGTAGAGGTTGCAAAGTCCTTGCGGGTCTTTGATGTTCGGCCTTTATTTGCTGACATGTTAGACATTGCTCCACATACTGGGCGATGTCTTTTTTCATACCCGACCACTAATAATAAATTTTCAAGTCTCTATACATCTTGGTAGCCCCTGGATCTACTAAATAAGGGGTTGAATGTGCCTCTTTTAAAATATCTTCCCGAATGTTATCAATATTTGGCACACAAAACCGCCCTTTAAATTGTAAAATATCATTTTGAGTCATCTTAAATTCAGGAGACTTCCCTGCAGCAACATATTTTCTCATATTGATGAGATATTCATCATCTTGGTGTCCCTGTTTGATCCTATCAATTAGCGTAGGCTGAAACATCAGGGCTGCCAACTTTACCTCTATTACTCCTGTCTGTAAAATCTCTATATTCATTTTTTGCAACTTATTCAGTTTTGATTTCTGAATTAAAGCTATAGCTATTGTACTTTGTGAAGATTTTTGGCTCAATGCATCAGCTACAACGTTGGCTTTACCGGGGTGGTAATTGATCACACAATCATAATCTTTTACCAATTCCAGCCATCTCCGCTGCAGCATATTCAACTCTTTCTGTGTGAAGAAGTATTTGAGGCTCTTGTGATCAGTATAGATCTCGCACTGTTCACCATATAATTAGTGCCTCTATATTTTAAACGCAAATACTACAGCAGCAAGTTCCAAGTCGTGCGTGGGGTAATTCTTTTCATACTCTTTAAGTTACCTGGACGCATACATAATTACTTTGCCATTCTGCATCAGTACACATCCTAATCCATTCTTTGATGCGTCACTGTAAATTACGAATCCTCCAGTACCTGATGGAATTGAGAGAATAGGTGCTGAAGTCAACCTCTTTTTCAGCTCTTGGAAACTTCACTCACATATGTCCGTCCATTTAAACATTATCCCCTTTTTTGGTTAATTTGATCAATGGCATAACAATCTTAGAGAACCGCTCAACAAATCTTCGGTAATATCTAGCTAAACCCAAAAAACTGCGCACCTCCGAAGGATTAGTAGGCTACATCCAGTTGTTGATAGCTTCAACTTTACTTGGATCTACTGATATTCCCGCTTCTGATATAACATGTCCTAGAAATACCACGCGATCCAACCAGAACTCGCATTTCTTGAATTTGGCATATAACTGCTTCACTTTCAGGACCTTTAGTACTTGTGTTAAATGTACGGCATGCTCTTTTTTTGTTTTGGAGTAAACTAGAATGTCATCGATGAACACAATAACAAATTTATCCAAAAATACTCTATTCATCAGATCCATGAATGCTGCTAGAGCGTTAGTCAATCCAAACGGCATCACCAAAAATTCATAGTGCCCATATCTTGTACTAAATGCCATCTTGGGGACATCCTCTTCCTTTATTTTCAGTTGATGGTACCCAGAGCGTAAGTTAATCTTTGGATATATTGCGGCACCTTGAAGCTGGTCAAATAAATCATCAATTCTGGGTAACGAATATTTATTTTTAATCATGACTCTATTCAACTCTCGATAATCAATACACAGTCTCATGGTGCCATCCTTCTTATGTGCAAACAAAATCGGTGCTCCCCAAGGTGAAAAACTCAGTCTGATGAATCCATTGTCCAACAAGTCCTGTAATTGTACTTTCAATTCTTTCAACTCCAAGGGAGACATTCTGTAGGGAGTTTTAGAAATTGGAGACGTTCCTAGTTGTATATCAATAACAAACTCTATTTTACAATCTGGTGGCAGTTCCGGGAGATCATCTGGGAATACTTCAGTATATTCTCGTACCACTGGTATTTCACTCAGAGTTGGTGGGTGTTGCTGCTCAAAGTTCATGACACTCACCAAGTACCATTTGCAACCATCATCGAGTAATCATTGTGCCTTCACTGCTGAAATAATAGGGAATCTGAAATTCTTCATAATGCTGGCAAATGTGAAAGGCTCTTTCCCACAAAGTTGAAATATCACTGTCTTTTCCTTACAGTCGATAGTAGCCCCATACTTTGACAACCAATCCATGCCCAAAATAACATCGTAATCATTCATATCTAGTACAATCAAATCAGCATATAATTCTCTACCTTCAACAAGTATAGCACAAGCTCTCAAAATCCGATCAGTTTGTCTAGTATCTCCAGAGAGAACTGTTACGCTATAACTGATTTCTGCTACATCTGGTATTCTACCCAGCCTCTTCACATACTTAGTAGATGCAAATGAATGCGTGGGTCCAGAATCAAATAACACAAGTGTTGGAACACTAGAAATATAAAGTTTACCTATCACCACCGATGGATTTGCCTCTGCATCCACCCTTGTCATGGTGAACACTTTGGCTGGTACATTCCTTTGGCCGGTCTGATTTTGTTTACCTAGGCAAACTTTAGCAATACGTCCTAACATTCCACATCGAAAGCACGTCCTGGTATCTACATAGCAGCCTCCAGTATGTCGATTACCACATTTTTAACATACAGCTTCTAGCATCGGTGTTTTTTCTTATTCGACCCATGGCCTCTTACTTTGACCTTCTTGTTGTTGGCCTTATTCTTCTTAAAATTTAAATCCCGACTTCTATATTTGGATCGGCCTCTTTTGCCCCACAGTCCATCTCTGTCCCTACTGTCTGAATTGTTGTCGAGCCTTTTGTGCACGAGCAATTCTCAATTCAGCCTGTTCTGCCACTAGTGCCATCTCAGCCACTTGTGAAAATGTCACCCCTTGAGTACCCGCCATATTTATATCCCGGTATAACTCTGGCCTCAAACCCTCCAGAAATCTCTCTACTTTCAGTACTTCAGTACTGACCATGTGCATAGCAAACCTGGACAGTTGTTCAAATTTATGAATATATTCCCTAATAGTCATCGCTTCTTGTCGTAGTTGTATAAACTCATTCATTTTCATCATGCGAATTGGGGCCGTGAAATATTTATTTCAGAATAACTCCTTAAATCTATCTCAGCTCATGGTAGTAATGTCCTCTATGCTGCTGATCATGTCCCACCAATGGCCTGCACTACCGTGAAGCATGAAAATGGCACACATTACCCTCTCCTCTACTGGCACCCTACTACACTGGAACATGTATTCCAAGGTCCTCAACCAGTCATCTGCAGCGGTAGGATCAATCACATCTTCAAATGTTAGGGGATCCAGCCTCCTAAATCGTTCCTCTACCATATATATAGAGTCCGTCCGCTGTTGGTTTACCTCCACCCGCGGTTGCTCACCATTATCCTTCTGCCAAATTAGTTGGTGAATTTGTTCGGACTGTCGTTTAATCAACTCTGTTAATTGGTTAATCATGGTATCTCGATCACTAACCAGGGTGGGTATCTCATTTCTCTGCACTCTGGCACCACCACTGCTCTCACCACGAGTTCTCACCATTTTGCAGCGCTATTTTACACAAGTTTGACAATATATGGCCAATATAATTCATGGAATATGTAATGCAATATATGATAATGTAAAACTTACTAGCGTGGCTGCGCTCCGCAAGTTCTAAGATTATGTACATGGACAGTCTACAGAATCAAGACTTGGGCTCTGATACCACTCTGTAACACTCTCATTACTACATAACTATATATAGTATAATTTGACATGATAGAACATGTGTGCATGCATGAGATATTTTTTTTTTGTAACACTTTAAGAAAAGATAAATCACTTCTTACATGCACAACCCTGTTCAAAATACTTTCTCACACGTCATGTATATAGCAAGATCAGTATTTATATAAAAGCACAACACCCACAACGACCCAATATTTACATACTTATTTACAGTAAAGTTTTAAAAGCGAAATATAATACCAGTCTAAAAATATAATACAACAGGCTCAAAATATAACAAGCCAATAAAATAGCCCAATAGGTTGTCATCCATGTACATACTCTCTCAGATACCTGCAGGAGCTCCAACCACCACCCAGCCAGTAAAAGATGCTTCAAGCATCGTCGTACTCACCTACAATGCATAAACTATATGAGCTAATACTCAGCAAGTAAAAATTATGCATGTCAAAGAATAATCCACAATATCAAGTCATGTATCTCAAAATGATATGCCCACAATGCAATTTTATGCATCAAATATTTATCTTAAAATTATTTCTTTCTTGGGCCCCTGACTAACGCTACTATCCTATACATCGGAAAAGAGCTCTGTATACCGCCATAATCCAATAACCAATAATCATATAAGCATGCAAATCTATGCATACTCATACACATGCAAATCCATGCACGTGAACCTACAAATCCATGCATAAAACCATGCAAATCCATGCATGCTTTGGTGCACTAGTAGTGGTCAGCAAAATATTTTCCTTTCTCAGAATCATGCTGTGCAATGCAAGATTTATCACAATGCTCGTATATGATACATGCACGTGTCAATGCCCATGTATGTATGCTCAATGAACATGAATGATAGTAATGTGTGTCCTCTGCTTTGCACATATGATCTATGGTCTTACATATAAATCACACATTTACTATATCTATGAATTGTAGTTGCAAATGAATATTTACTTACCTTTCACTTGGTTGATGGCTTAGTCTAGATTTGTTTATTGTTCCCCTCCAATGTTAGATATAAAATAGCCTGTAATATTACCAAAATCAAGCACCATTCTTAATTTGACAAGTTGAAAGCATAAAATATCATACTAAGACCTTAAACACCAAACTATCTAGGTTTTACAAACTAGTCCCTCCAATATCTTAATTTATCATCTTAGATACATGTAAAAATCATATAATTGAAGTATTATAACTCTAATATCATGTACCTAATTGTTAACATTCAATAGCAACATGTCTAGGTTGAAATATGTTAAATTATCAAATGGGACAGATTCACATTTTCATATTTACTTGCTGTCCAATTTAGTTGTATGATAATTTTGACATCTCTAAACATATCCAATCACTCCCAAATTTTTACCACACTTAGATAACATGTATATAAATGTAACCATATCATATAATTGCTAAAACTCATGGATATAGCTTCCCAAGTTTAGCTCTCTTCACAACATACTGAAACAGATTATTTTCCTACCATGACAGTTTTGCACATTTCACGACATTAATGGTTTTAGCACCCTTACATATATTCAATCTCTCCTAACCTTTTTACCACACTTATGTAACATATACACAGAGACAACCAGGTTATATTCTTGTCTAAACTAATGGATTTAGCTCACCTAAATCAGTCTCCTTCACAGCACACCAAAATAGATTTTGCTACTTTGGCAGTTTGAGTGTTTCTCCAATATCATTCTCTATTTCAATTTTTAATCGATCAAAATTCATTCCAATACTCTTAACTCATACATAAAAATGTATATGATGATAATTATAGGTTTTATTCAACATACCATACACTTTTGAAGCCTAAAACACAAAATACGGCAAGGTGACAGTTTCTAGCACAAATATTTTCTATCAAATATTTCCAACCACAAACCCTTTCTTTTTGCATCAAAGCCTATCTAATAACATCCTAACACATTTATAAATAATATTCAAAGATTAATAAGACAATAAATCTCAAAATAAATTTGAAAGTCATGCCAAACCCGTAGGTTAAGCTCACATTGCACAGTTTTCTACTTGTACTTGGTTATTTCTCCTTCCCTTTGCTTGTTTTGCCTCCTTTTTTGGTTGGAATCACTTAGGACCTATTTATAGATCTTTTTCCATGTATTTAGAAGCTAAAATGGTTCAGAAGAAGGTTCAATTCGTGGTTGTTAGCTTAAGAGTGAAGAATAGGTTGAGGTGCTAGCTTGATAAGTCTAAGCATAAGGTGGCATAAGCTTGAGGTGGCATATAATGGTATAATTTGATTTTCTCCCTTATCTTGCAGCCCTAATCTTGTGTGTCTCATATATTTTTATTTGGTTGCAACCTATCTTCATCACCATTCATTCCCATAGCTAGTTCCTATGTCCATTCATTAGATTCTTCACCCAAAAAATCATCGGTTCTTGCCCGATTGATAAGTTTGTGCACCAATAGTGTTACAAGCCTATGAACCTAGTTATATAACATTTAAATTATAGTATTGTATGTCTATTTGTCCCAAGTATATGATTTAAATATGCATATAATATTAAAATTCATGATCAAACTGACTCCATTTCTATAAACTTTTCGGTGACACCTTTCAAACTCTTAAGGTTACAACGTGTAACCTAGCACTATTCACTATATTGATACCTAAATTTCTTATTATCTCAATACAAAATCAACCACCTAGGTTAGGGAATTCGATAATCAATACCGTGCGAGAGCTTCAAAATTAAGTTTAATGATTAAGAACGCCGTATAAAATAAAATAAATTATATGATGTCATATTAATGCAAATAGCACACAATTAATATGTAATGCATGAATTATATCTGGCCATGTGAATAGTAATAGGCTCGGGTATCATAGGTTAATCTAAGTATAGTAAAATAAAATAGAAACTAATTTATATTTCATGAATATAAACCATACATTCGTGGGCCTTCTCTTGATTCTCCCTCTTGGTCATTCTTCTTGTCCACCAAAAATAAAAAGGAAAACCTCATCCTATCCTACTCTCATTTTAAAAAATGTAAAGTACATACAAGAAAATAATAAGAGACTTGCACGCTCCATTTTAAAAATCCAAAATTAAATAAATCTAATTATATTGGTCATAAAGGCTCCACTATTACCCCATACATGTTTATAAATGCATCTCATGAATTTATAAAAGCATGCAAATTTACCATCTGTTTAAAATTGTAATTTCATAACTTGATATAAAATATTGATTTTCCAAGAAAAACCTATTTTGATAAATTTAAAATTAACTCTTTAGTTAAAAATCAAAAAATTAAAATTTGTAAATTGACATAGCACGGCTGTCCAACAGCCCCGCACGCAACAGCGTGCTACTCACATGGGTAGTGCATTGTTAGCGTGCGTGACTAGCTTGTGCAGCCCTGCGAGCACGTGTGTGCAGCGTGCATAGGTTTCATCCACGATGCGTATGTGCGCCCAACACACGCATGCCTAATATGAATACCCATGGTATAGATTGGCCCCCATCATGTTCTGCTCAATAGCCTTCGCACCCAGGTGAGGCACTGCTAGCATGCAGCACCCACAGGCAGTAGCCCACACGTACGCACAGCAGGTGGCATCCTGTGCCTTTAGCCATCGGCAACTATTTTGAACACGACATTCATTGTTTTGGCATCGTATCAACAAATTAGCGAATTAAATAAATTACAAAATTATTTTATTCCAATCAAAAATATAATTTTCAATCAAAATTTAATAATTAAATTCGCAAGCATAAATCGAATCTGATTGAAATTGCGTAAACCGTGGCTCTGATACCACTATTAGGTTCACTTGATCGTGGTGTGTGCATAGTAGAAAAATTAAATTTTTTTGAATTCCGATTTACGAGGGATTCAAGTGTCTCCCCTCTAATGTGGTCCACACTTTGAGCAAGAATACAGAATCATAATTTTGCTGGCAATTCTGATTTCTTTACTAACCTAGTTTTGGAGTGTGTTTTTGAGAATATTAATTATTAGTATCAACTAGTAATAAAAGAATTTAAATTTTTGACAAATGATGGAATTCTTTCGATGTGTTGTGTGAAAAACATGGAGAAGAGAAAACTTTTTCCCTCCTAATACTAGGGGTCGATTTTTGGTTTGTAAATTAGGAGAATTTTCGGCCCCTATGGTTTATATAGGGGGCGAAAATTCAATCCTACTCCAAGATAATTTTCAGCCCCTTTCTTTTTTATGTTGGAGGATTTTGTTTGATCTCTTAAGATCTTTTCAGACTCTCCAACTCTATCTTTTCTTTTCTTCCAAAGATGGGAAGAGATAATTATTATCTAATCCAATTAGATGATTTCCAAGAAACTTCCATTCTTGGATCTCCATCATTTTTCAAACAATACTTGTGGGCCTCTACTAATGAGCCTCTTTGAATTGGACTTGAATTTTTAATTAAATCGCACAACTAATCCAATTAATTACTTAAGCCTAAATTTAATTAATTAATTCTATATAGCCCACATAATCAAATTAGGGCCCAATTAAATAAACTAATTATTTAATTGAGTAAATTAATTTAAATATTCAATTAATATATGGCTTCAGTAATTAATTGATTCGATTAATTAATTTATGGCTCCCAAATCTTATTAGATCCAATTAAGTAATTTAATTATTAATTGAATAATTAATTAAATTTCTTGATTTAATTTAAGCCCTAATTAATTAATCTCTATTAATTAATTAGATCCAACCCTTGAATTAATTCCTAAGTTAGAAATGTTTCATCCCAAATTATGTGTGACCCTTTAGATTCACAACTAAACTAGTAGTAGGTTTGCAATATTTGCAACTTATGAATAACAATTACTTTTATTTATTAATCCAATTAAGTAATGCACTTGGAATTAACTCATTAATTTCAAGAATCTTACAAGTCATGGGAAACACCTAGTAATTGTATCATAACTACCTAGTCCTAGGTTAAAATAGCGAGTGAACTTAAATTACGAGTATCATACAAGTAAGGTCTTTCCGTCAACTAATATCTTGATTGAGTAAAATAACATGAATTATAAGTTGAAACCCTAAATAACTCAATAAATATGATTCTATTTCAAGTTGCAATAACCCATGACGAATCACTAAAAAGCCCTATCTAATATTCAGCCTGCCTTGACCAAGGCCTTTTGAGTTATCAACTATAAAAATATAGGAGATCCACTTATTTTGCCACACAATTGATGGATCCTTTGTTGGTCACTCATTAAACTCCATGCATGTCATTGCAATATCCAACGTATCCCTTTTTTTATTGTTAGACAATCCAAAAATGCATCATGATGAAACATGACTTACACAAGGCTATTATGGTGCCTCAAGTCTAAAGACTAATCATGTACTATCGTAACATAGAATTTCTTATTTCGACAGATAAAGTCTTCAACTAAGAATTTCAGTGGGCCAATTCAGTGTACTTGTTCCCTAATAAGCACCCACATACATGCACTAGCTTCACTATGCCAATGTCCATGGAGCGAGACATCCTCCTCATATGAGCATGCATCGCATGCGTGATTCTATGGGGTTATTTGATATCCCATCTCAAAAATCCCTCAACTCAAAACTAATTTAATACGAAAGCCTTAAAGGAATATTCCATGATTGCTATTAAATGTGCATCCATAGCCCATAGCTAAATTTGGTATGGGGAATTTATCTAATTAACAGAAGTAATTAAAGGTAAAGAAAATTACCTATTTTGTTAATATGATTTGAAAATCATTTTACAAATATAAGAGTATAACAGATGCCCAATCTAATTGGTGCATTGGGCACAACTCTAATAATTTTCTCTCTTATCTCGATCTAAAATTAACTACTTAGATTTGGTTAATTAACAATTAACACATATGAGAATTTTTGGAACTTAATGCTCAAGAATGTCCTTGTATGATGAAAAGGAACATGCCATCTCACTATCAATGCAATTGACATATGAATAGCATGTAATGCATGAACAATATTGGCCAAAAGAGTAGTATCTGAGGCTTGGGTGTTATATCATCCTCCTTATAAAACTTTCTTCATTGAAATTCATATTTACCGAAAGAGTTTTAAATACTTAGTCCTCATATCTTCACCTTCATAAGTACCTTCTTTTGTTGACTGATTTTGCCATAATACCTTAAAAATGAAATTTTCTTAATTTTGAATTTCTCTACCTCTCGTACATGAATCTCTACAGGGTTTTCTTTGTATTTCATATTAAATTTAGTTTTATTGGTTCATTCTTTATAATATGAGATGGATTCATGATATATTTCTTTAACATAGATATATGAAACACAATGTGCACGTGAGACATTGATAAAGGTAGATCAAGTTTGTAAGCAACATACCCAATTCTTTCAATAATAAAAAATGAAACAGTATACCTAAGATTTAGTGCCTCATTTTGATTTTTGTAGATTGTCAATAAAAATGGCCAAAAATCCACTTGCATCAATTTTGGATACTAATAAATTAATTGGACTCAAATTTGTCGATTGACTTAGGAACCTCAAGATTATTTTAAAATTTGAGAAGAGATCCTACATCTTCGATGTTCTTCCATCGACAGGTCCATTGGTAGATAAGACCGAGAAAGAGCTTGCAGAATATCATAAGTTGATGGTGATCTGCAGGCGTGATGCCATATGATGACATCAATGTCAACGAGTTATAGAGGAACATGAGGTACATTCATATGCACATGATATCTATGTTCACCTAAAAGAGTTGTATTGTGAACACCCCAGGCAGACAAATATCAGATCTCAAAAGAGCTTTTTAGGACCCGTATGACAGAGGGTTTTTCAGTCTATGGTCATGGATTGAAGATAATAGGCCTAATACAAAGGCTCAAGTCCTTTGGAGTCGTTATGAATAACGAACTCTATATGGATCTCATTCTGCAGTCTCTACCTCCATCATTTGACACCTTCATTGTCAACTTCAACATGCATAAGATGGAAAGTAATCTTGTAGAGCTAGTTAACATATTTAAGACGGCCAAGTCCACTATGAAAAAGGACTAGTCGGTCATGCTTTTGGATTCTCTTCCAACTCAAAGGTTGTAAAGCCTAAGAAGAACAAGTAGAAAGGGAAAGGTTCCTTAAAGGCTAAAAGTATGAAGGCAATTGGTGGGTCTCGAAGGGTTCCAACAAAGCTGATGATAAATGCCATTACTGCAGCAAACTTGAGCATTGGAAAATGAACGGAAAGAAGTACCTTACGAGCCTGAAGAATTCACATATATATTTTGTTGAAGTTAACTTATCTCCTAATGATGCTTCTTGGGTATTGGATACTAACTGTGTCTTATCTTTGTATTGATTTATAGGTGATGGCAAGTGTTGGATAATATTGTGCATATCCAGTAAATTATTGTGTAATATGATATTTTGATAAATTATTTTGAGCTTGCATTTGTTTATGGATTATTTTGATATTATAAATCGAGTGTTTAAGTCGTTAAATACAGAAAGATTTAATTTATGATTTAATCTAAAGAATTATTGTCCACGATTGGTAAATAAATATAGATAATTTATTTTAACAAGATCATTTCAATTTTATTAAAGTCTATCTTTGACTTGGTAATAAAATTGAGAATATATTTTTAATGTATTGAATTGGACCATGTGAAATTGAAATTGTGATTTGACTGTACAGATTTAATTTCACTTGATTGTCGTATATGACATTAATCCTGAGCGGGTAATGGATTTGAATTACCAACTTGAAGTTCTTTGAAGCACCAATGAGTGAGAACAAATTGATGGCCAATATCTTAGTATTTTGAGAATTAAAGTGAAATAACGGAGAACATATATTCATAATATGGAATTTGCCACCTATTTAATAGGCATGATCATAATCTCACGGGTTCTTCTAATAGATAGTAATATCTGAGATAGTAATATCTGAGCTCACTAATTCGACATTGATTATTGAATTAATAGTGTGATGTGATCACATGGGATTGTTAGGTATAAGTTGAGAGTTGAGCAATTATAAATATTGGAAAATGGCATTTTGGTCAATTTACCATATTCCAAATATTCTAGTTGATCGATTAGGGTGACATGTAAGATCGATAAATTAGAGGATATATAATTATTGATTATTGGCTTCAGTAATTCTAATTGGATTAAAAGTGCAGTCTCGTTTCTTTAGTAGAATAGAACGAGATTAATAAATTATTTTGACTAGTTATGAGTTGACTGGATCAAAATTAATTTATTAGAGTTTAGTCTAATTGGGTTCGACCAGATCCCTTTAATGGCTCTGGTATAAGGACTAGAATATATTATAAGAGTTATAATTTATTAAAATTGCATAAATATTTGGGATAGGAAAATATCTTATCAGATAAGATTCCTGAATTCTTATTAGATAAGAATTATACTTCTCCAGGATTCCCAGATCTTTTGATATACAACATTTTGTCATTATGCCCACATATATACTGAAAATGTAGTGCAATTTTAGAGTCCGTGAGAAAACACCATAGAAGGTTTGGAGGTTTGGAGTGTGGCATCACCCAATTTCGTAGAAAGATTTTTGTAAAGAATATTATAGAGGTAATTTTTCTATGTATTTTCTAAATGAATTAATCAGTTTCGGTTAAATACGCATTATGATCAAAGATCCTATGGCGAGACAGATGAATCATAGAAAATTAATTTTTATAATTGAACGATTCAGTTTTTGGCTAACATATAGCATCAGAGCCAAGTTTTGATATTATTTTGCATATTTTGAATTGATTAATTTGTTTATGCATGTGTTAGTAGAGCGGTGCTAGGATTATTTGATTTTATTGTTTGATTGAATGAGTTTTAATTTTGAACATTTTATGGCCTTAGAATTTTTGGAGATGTAATTATATTTTTGAGTCTTATAACGAAGGGTGGATTTCAATTCCATAATTTCCCTTTTGATTTGATTTATTGCAATATAGAATTAGAAATTTTTGGTTGTGAAAATTGAATTTGAAATATCGAAAATCATTGCATCAAAAGATTGGAAGACTTCTCTACAATTAAAAGAAGATGACCCAGCTGCATCATCTCCAAAAATTGAAGGACCTAGGCTGCAATTAGGTAAAAATCAATTGAAGAATGGAGAGAAGTCAAAAGTCTGTTGTTGTCATCGGGATGAGGGACAATCACGCGAGCGACACTGCCCATAGCTGTAGCTGTTGACGTTGGCGATCGATGGAGCGCTTGGATGGCGGTGATGGTAGTGGCATCACCTGTGCGCTATGGAAGCTACTAGTCGCTGATTCAGGTAACGACAATGGGCATTTCTGGCCACGATTCACCTGGCGGAGATGGTGCCTACAACATTGCTTGTCCTCACTCTCGTTTCCATTATGTTTTGGCAATGATGGTGGTGGTGTTCTATCGATAGCGGCGTGAGAGATCCGTTTGGGTCTGATTTGACTAGATTTAAAAAAAATAAAAATCAAAAAAATGATCGGATCTTGTATTATGGGTCGGATCTCCTGTGATTGGGTCGGATCTTCTTCTTTTTTTGGATTGGTTCATAGGCTGGACTTTTGATTTGGATTCCAAGGAATGGGTTGGATGCTTACAAATAGAAATTGAAGAATTAGGTTGGCTTGTGGCCAAATTAGATCTTTAATTTATTTGTAATTTGTGTCTAGGATGGGCTATAAATTTATTTTTGTTTATTAATTATTACTTTTATTGCTTTAATTAATTTGTGAATTAAATGTCATTTATATAACATGTCATGTAGATCGCATATACACTGCTCTAGGTACTACACTATCATGCATGTTTCTAATATTTATTTTCTTTTCTAATTTTTAATTAGATTTGAAAATTAAATATTATGATTAATGATTGAACCATTTTAAGAGTTAAAATTGGTTAGGATATCATTAATGAATTAAAGCCTAAATGGTTAAAAAAAAATTAAGTGAGTGAGGGTACACTATTTTAGTAAGCCCATGGCCTCCCCTATTAGCCCAATATAAGAATTGTGTATGCCTTGTGTTAATTTATTTGGTCTTCTTATAGGGATGCACTGTTTTGGTTACTAGATTGGATCCAATGTGGTGATAAGTTTTAAGAGTTAATTAATCACAATTACCCTATAGTTAACGTAATTAATTAGGAACTTAAAAATTATCAATATAGGAGTTATACACTTAAATTAGAGACATCATGGGGATTTCCTATAGAATATTCAAATGATGTCAATGATGGCTGAAATTGTGCGATACTAAATTAATATTGCATAAGGTGCTAGATATATTGAATTTAGTGGGAGGGTCTTAGCCTAGCCATAAATCACATTTATTTCTCCTAAAGAGAGATATGTTTAAGATTTTGGGGTTTTAGATAATCGCCATATAGTAGTAGTTTTAGTTCTACTCATGCATTCTTCGCATGCATCATATATGAAGTTTATTTATTACATGCATAGCTCATTTTAATATTATTTTATTTCAAAAAAATGTCTGAAAATTCAATGTCTGTGATTTTTACTAAGAATCACAGGTTAGAGAAAACTATATTGATTGCAAATGTAATTTGATGATTATTCTCACTACGGAGAAGCATAAGTTTGTGCTAACTGAACCCTGTCCCGCTATACCTATTGTGGAGTCCACAACTGAACAGAAGGCGGCTTATGACAAGTGGATCCATTTTGATGAGATTATCCGCTGCTATATTTTGGGATCTATCTCAAATGTATTGCAGCAAAAACATCAAAATATCCTTCGGGAAATGTTCGAGCACCAAGGACGCCAGGCCCACCAGGCATTATTAGGTCTATTATAAACATGCGCATGAAACTCGGGATGCCCATGAGAGATCATATGCTTGCATTGATCACTCAGTTTAACGTGGCTGAGGTTTTAGGGGCTGAGATCAAATCGAAGACGCAGGTTGACATGGTTTTGGAGACTCTCCCTGAGATGTTTTCACAGTTCAAGGTTAGCTGTAACATGAACAAACTGAACATGTATCTGACCAAGTTGATGAAGGAGCTCTAAAATGCTGAAAATGTTCTTAAGACCAGAGGTGGTGATGCACTTGATGTTACTTCTACTAAACCATCCTCTTCCAAGCTGAAAGGCAAATGAGGTAATTAGGGGAAGGAATTGAACAAGAAAGGTTCACAACAACAGGTGAAGAAAGCCAAGTCAGATAGCAAGGGAAAATGCTTTTATTCCAGACAGAAGGGTCATTGGAAGAGGAACTGCCTGGAATACCTAACTTCGAAAAAGCAAGGTGATGGTGAGTTATCATTTATTGAGTCATGCTTAGTGGTTGATTCTACTAATACTTGGATAGTATATTCTGAAGCCACTAATCATATTTGCAATACATTGAAAGGTTCCAAGAAACCAGGGAACTCAATGAAGGGGAACATACTCTCAGGGTTGGCACAAGAGCAGTGGTGTCTGCAAGAGCTGTTGGAATTGTTTATCTTTATTTTAGAGATAAGAAACATTTGGTTTTAAGAAATTGTTATTATGTCCCATATAATACTAGAAATTTGATTTTTGTTGCTTTATTGTTTAGACAAGGATATTATATCCACTTTTCACTAATGACGGTTGATATTTCCTTTAATAAAGCCCTTATCAGTAAGGGATATTTGAATAACGATTTGTATGTTTTAAATCCTACCGCCAACTCATTGTATCACACTACATGTAACAAGCACAACAAGTTGTCTCCCACTAATGAGACTTGTTTATGGCACCTAAGACTTGGTCATATTAACCTGAATAGGATTCAGAGGCTAGTAAGGGATGGTCCTATAAGTGATTTAAAGATAGAATCCCTGCCTGTATGTGAGTCATGTTTGGAAGGTAAAATGACCAAGAGGTCTTTTACTTCTAAGGGACTTAGGGCGAAAAAAGTCTAGGAATTAGTGCATTATAATGTATGTGGACTAATTAGTGTCTAAGCTGGAGGTGGATATGAGTATTTCATCAACTTCACTGATAATTACTCTCGATACAGTTATGTTTACCTAATGGCTTACAAATCTGAGGCTCTTGAAAAGTTCAAGGAATTTTAAAATGAAGCGGATAAGCAATTAGGTAAAAACATTAAAACACTTCGATCAGATCGAAGCGGAGAGCATCTATCCAATGACTTTAGAACATACTTGTTAGAAAATAGGATTGTATCCTAACTGAGCGCACCAGGTACTTTCTAATAGAATGGTGTCTCAGATAGGAGAAACAAGACCTTGTTAGACATGGTCAGATGCATGCTTGGCTTCTCTACTCTCTCTACATCCTTTTGGGGATATGCTATATAGACTGTGGTATACTTATGGAATATGGTTCCTTCTAAGTCTATCCCTAAAAACACCCCTGGAGTTGTGGAATGGGCGTAAACCAAATCTAAGACATATTCGGATATGGGGATGTCCTGCACACGTGCTTAAGGGTAAGATGGAAAATATGGAATAAAGATCAGAGGTATGCATCTTTGTAGGATATCCTAAGGGAACAAGAGGATATTACTTCTATAGTCCTTAGGATAAGAAGGTATTTGTGAGTACAAATGCAATCTTCTTAGAGGACAGGTACATAGAAGAACGTAAATCTAAGAGTAAGGTTCTTTTAGAAGAGATGAGGAAAAATATTCCCAATTCATCTATTTCAGGGATCCGTACTAAACCTACTCAATGAATCTACATTTCTACCTCCGTTAGTTTCTAGACCTAGTGGGAGACAAATGGAGGTTCCACCTACTGTGCCCACTGGTTCACCAACATCTAAGATGGGAGGAGATCATGTCCCTATTGTTCGGTCACCTCCAAGTACTGATATTAAGAATGAGGGACATGGTGCACAAGAGATAGTGGAAGAACAATAATCGATTCCAGTCATCCAGGAGCCTCAATCACTTCAACATAGTGGAAGAGTCATTCAACCACCTTCTAGATACTTTCTCTATGGAGAGTTTTTCAAGATAGTCTCTACTGAACAAGTGGAGGATCCCACCTCGTAAAAGAAGCTATGGAGAATGTAGAAGCTGACCATTGGAGGAGTGCTATGGATTTAGAAATTAAATCTATGTACTCTAACTCTATCTGGGATCTTGTAGATATGCCTAATGGGTTAAAACCTATATAGTGTAAATGGGTCTACAAGAGAAAGAAAGGAGTAGATGGAAAGGTAGAGACCTTTAAAGCTAGATTGGTCGCTAAGGGTTTTACTCAGTAAGAAGAAATCGACTATGAAGAAATCTTCTCATCTGTGGCCATGCTAAAGTCTATTCAGATTCTTTTATCCATTGCAGCTCATTTTGATTATAAGGTGTGGCAAATAGAAGTCAAGACAACTTTCCTTATTGAAAATCTTGACGAGAACATCTATATGATACAACCAGATAGTTTTATCTAAAAGGGTCAAGAGCATAAAGTATGCCAACTAAATAGGTTTATTTATGGACCTAATAGGCGTCTAGGTCTTAGAATATCAAGTTTGATCAAGCTGTAAAGAGTTATGGTTTTGATCAGAACCCTGATGAGCCTTGTGTTTATAAGAAAATTATAAATGACAAGGTAACTTTTCTCGTACTGTATGTGGATGACATCCTACTCATTGGGAATGATGTAGGAGTGTTAACATCAACAAAACACTAGTTGACACAACAGTTTGATATGAAGGACTTAGGAGAAGCAAACTATGTTCTAAGAATCCAGATCCTTTGGGATAGAAAGAACAGACGGATTGCTCTATCACAAGCTTCATATATTGACAAGATATAAGTGAGGTTTGCTATGTAAAATTCTAAGAAAGTCCAAACTCCTTTCAGACATGGAATTCACTTGTCACGGAAGCACTGTCCTAAGACTTCTAGTGAATTGGAATACATGAAGAAGGTTCCTTATGCCTCGGTTGTAGCAAGCCTTATACATATACTGTGTACTCGACCAGATATCTGTTATGCTATTGGAATTATCAGTAGATATTAGTCAAACTCAGGGCTAGAGCACTGGATTGCTGTAAAGCATATACTCAAGTATCTTTGGAGAACTAGAGGATATATGCTAGTTTATTTAGCTCCAGATTTGGTGCCAGTGGGCTATACTAATTCTGATTTTCAGGCTGATAAGGACTCTAATAAGTCCATATCAGGGTCAATGTTCATATTAGGTAGTGGTGCCATTGTTTGGAGGAGTATCAAGCAATCTTGCATTGTTGATTCCACAATGGAAGCATAATATGTGGCGGCTTATGAAGCAGCTAAAGAAGCCGTGTGGCTGAGGAAGTTTATGCTAAGCCTTGAGGTGGTTTCTTCTGCATCACATGTCATTACTTTATACTGTGACAACATTGGAGCAGTGGCAAATGCAAAAGAGCCTAGAAACCATCAACATGGAAAACACATTGAATGAAAGTATCACTTTGTTAGGGATATCGTTCAACAAGGAGATGTGATTATATTGCATCTGCAAAAAATCTTGCTGACCTCTTTACTAAGAGCTTACCAGCTAAGAGTTTTGAGGGGCATATTGAAAGTATGGGTATACTAGACATGTCTCATTTACTCTAGGCAAGTGGGAGACTGTTGGATAGTATTGTGCCCATTGAGTAAATTATTGTGTAATATGATATTTTGAAATAAAATATTTATTTTGATAAATTATTTGGAGCTTGCATTTATCCATGGATTGTTTTGATATTATAAATCATGTGTTTAAGTCATTAAACAAAAAAGATTTGATTTATAATTTAATTCAAAAAATTATTATCCACGATTGGTAAATAAATGCGAACAATTTATTTTAACAAGATCGTTTCAATTTTATTGAAGTCTATCTTTGACTTGGTAATAAAATTGAGAATATATTTTTAATGTATTGGATTAGATTACGTGAAATTGATATTGTGATTTGACCACATAGATTTAATTTCACTTGATTGTCGTATATTACACATTAATGGACTTCAATTACTAACTTGAAGTTCTTTGAAGCACCAATGGATCAAATTAATAGTCTATATATTGGTATTTTTGAAAATTAAAGTAAAATAAAGGAGAACATATATTCGTAATATAGAATTTGTCACCTATTTAATAGGCATGATCATGTTCTCACGGGTTCTTCTAATAAACAATAATATCTGAGTTTAGTAATTCGACATTGATTGTTGAATTAATAGTGTGATGTGATAACATGAGATTGTTAGGTAGAAGTGGAGAGTTGAGCATTTATGAATATTGAAAAAGGGCATTTTGGTTAATTTATCATATTCCAAATATCCCAGTTGATCTAGGGAGTGACATGTAAGATTGATAAATCAGAGGATATATAATTATTGATTATTGGCTCCAGTAATTCTAATTAGATTAAGAGTGCAGTCTCGTTTCTTTAGTGGAATAGAATGAGATTAATAAATTATTTTGACCGACTATGAGTTGACTGGATTAAAATTAATTTATTGGAGCTTAGTCTAATTGGATCCGACCAGGTCCCTTTGGTGGCTCCAATATAAGGACTAGAATAAATGATAAGAGTTATAATTTATTAAAACTACATCAATATTTGGGATAGGAAAATATCTTATCAGATAAAAATTATGTTTTTCCAGGATTTTCGGATCTTTTGATATGCGACGTTTCATCATTGTGCCCACATATACTAAAAACGTAGTACAATTTTAGAGTTCGTGAGATAACACCATAGAAGGGTTGGAGGTTTGGAGTGTGGCACCACCTAATTCCATCGAAAGATTTTAGAAAAGTATATTACAAAGGTAATCTTTCTATGCCTTTTCTAAACGAATTATTCAGTTTCGGTTAAATACGCATTATGATTAAAGATCCTATGGCGGAACGGTTGAATTATAAAAAATTAATTTTTATGATTGAACGATCCAATTTTGGGCTAACAACAAGAAGCAGAAAGCTAAGTAGATAAGTGACAGTCTTGCGGCTAGGGAATGGAGCAAATGTTGCTGCATCAGTCATATGAATTGTCAATTTAACTATAGGAAAGAGAGTGGTTTTAGTTTTAAATAACTATCTTTATGATCTAGAGATTTTCAAGAACATTGTCTCCATTCCTATTTTAGATGGATAATGTTTTACTTTTTTAATAAAATATGGAAACTATTCCATTTTTAGATATTCAGTTTTGATAACTTCTGGCATATTGATGAATGATTTATATTCTATTACTCCTCATAACTCCTTTCCCCACATTAAACAAAATAAAAAGAAATTAGATAATTATAATTCCCAATTCTTATGGTATGTTAGATTAGGTCACATCTCTAAGAAGAGAATTCACAAGTTGACCTAATTATTCGATCTTCAAAAAGAGCAAAGAATGCTAATATGTGAATCATGTTTCAAAGGAAAGATGACCAAATCACACTTTTTTCGACAATAGAACAAGCTAAAGATCTATTGAATTTAATCCATAAAGATGTTTGCGGGCCACTAAGTATTAGTGCACGTGGGAACTATCAATATTTCATAATCTTTACCAACGATTACTCTAGGTATGGTTATGTTTACCTTTTGAGGTACAAGTCTTAAACTTTTCAAAAGTTTAGAGAATTCAGATGCAAAGTGAAGAAATAGACTGGGCTAAATATTAAATTTTTTTGATTTGATTGAGGAGGGAGTACTTGAACACAGAGTTTTTGGATTATCTAAAAGAGAATAAAAATTATTTTGCGTTTGATTAGTTAATTTATTAAATTAATTTCAATATTGTTTTGTTTTTCAGTTTTGAAGTTCGATAAGTTTAAAAAAGAAAATGATAAAAGCATATAGAAAAAAATCAATCTAAGAGAGTGTCACTGTCACATTTCATATGTTTAATTCAGTTAAAAGTTCTTTGAAATTGGACAGGAAATAACTAAAGCAGGTAAAATGTAATTTAAGATTCAACAATATTTAAATTAAACTTAAAATATGTGTTCTTTAATGGACTCAACTTGAATAGTTGTCAGATCAAAGGCATACCCACCAACTAGAGCTAGGCCCCAATTGCCAAATTCATGACTCAAAATTGGCAATAGACCAAAAAGTTTTAATTTTTTTATACAGATTAAAAAAAAAGCTAACTCACAATTATGATGTACCAATATTAATGTTGAGAATTTTGGGTTTGAGTTTCAGAAAAAAAAAAAAAAAAGGTAGTTAATCAAATTCTATTTTAGTTTTTTCATATTTTGATGTAAGTTTTCTTTCGTGAAAATTAGATGTATTTATTAGTGACTAATAATATCTAATGTGATATTATAATTAATAGTTTCACTATAAAATGATGTGTGGCAAAAATAACCCCTAATTTTATTTGACATGTCAGTATACTCTCATATTTATTTAATCATGTATTGTCACATGCAATGCATATATTATGCAGTGCAGTAATATTTTTAATCTTTACTTTGATAAGTTGGACATATACTTTCTCATTATTGAGAATTATTTTAAAAAAAGTGGTGAAAGTTAAAAAAAATATGGCTAAATTTGTAGCGAACAACTTATTCCTTATTCCTTATTCCTTTATACAAAATTTTAAAGTAATATTTTGAGTTTTAAATAAGGCCGTAATAGAGATTCCATTGTTATACAAATGTATTATGACATGTGCTAGAATGCATTAAGTTTACAAATACAGATCATAAATAAAATTTTATTGTATTTTATCTTTTTATAAATTTTTAAATCAAGCTCAATTGTGAATTTTTTTGAGCTATACAAATTACTAAAGAGATAATTTTCGCTGTGGTTCTTGGGGTTTGGTGGTGGTGGTGGTTAATTACCTTACAATCATAAATTATTCATTGCTGAATTTTAATTACCTTAAACTAAAACTTAGTTGATGCTGAGTTGTTATGAGATATTAATGACATATTATAATAGGAATGAAACATATATTTTAATTTAAGTCCCTAAAAAAGGAGAATTTTTGTTATTTCTCAACTTATTGTTTTTTATAAATCTAAAATATAACGAATTAATCAAAACTATTCCTCATGTTTTATTCAGGATAATCAACAAATGTTTCTTTTAAAAGCTTCAACAAATTATCTTTCAGACTCTTAGCGGATTCGGAACTTGGGGATACTTTTCGTAAATTAAATGGAAAATACAGCGGGATTCTCAAAATAAGGAGTGCAATGTGTAATTAATATTATCTCTGAGGACGAAATAGCAAATCATCACACTTCTCATATCCGTTGAATTGGATTTGAACCGTTGGGAAACGTCGACGTTTGTGCGCCTCATGCAATGTGCACTTAAAAGGTAATAAATCCATCACAAATTACAATTATCAAAATCTGATTTCGATAATCTCCCATTCATTAGCTGTATAATTTCCCTGAAATTGCTGCACTAAATTCACGAGATTTTCTGTCAATTATCCCCGTGCAAACCCTAAATTTTGTTCTCGTATTTTTCCAATTGAAGTAATTTTTATTTTTTCAGTCGGAAAAAGATTTCTTCGTCAGGTTTGGAGCAGGTGATCCCCTCTTTTATTTTTCTTGTTTGGATTTACTGGTTAGATCAAGATTTATTGCTTTGATTTCTGCTGTTTTTGTTTTTTACATTTTGCGGATGAAACTGGTTTCCTGATCTCTTTTATTTTCCGTTTTAATATTTTTTTGAAACGACCTTTTTTGTATAGGAGTACTTCTGTGTTGGAGATTTTTGGTTCTGTCTGTTGCACGTTTGTATTTTTATATATGGGTTTATCAGATCTGTGGGTGCTGAAAGCTGTGAAGAAATCAATTTTATTTCCAAATTTATACATTATTTTAAATTCTATTCTTTTTATGGGAGATGACTGGAGTTTAAAGGTTGGTATAACTTATTAAAGGACAAGTTGTTAGGTAGTAATTTGTTCAACACAAGAACAGTTAAATCCATTAGCTGATACCAAAAAGAAAAAAGAAATTCTCTTGTTTGTTTTTGGAGATTTAATTTATGTTGGCCTTTTGGATCTTGTAGATTATTTGCTTTGGTTGCTTCCAAAAGATTTTGCGTTTTTCATTTATTGCTAACCTCAGTTTTGGGCCCTTTCTCAAGAATGCATCATTTAATCTGTATAAAAATCAATTTTCTTTTGTTGGAAATATGATAATTAATTCAACCCATGAAAGATCAACTTATCTCTTCTTCAAAATTTATGTGTAACTTGGCTGGCTTTCGATGGGATTTTGTAAATGTGCAGGTTTAGTAAATGGACATTGATTGCTTGCTGTACCTAGCTACTGGCGTCTAGCCGTCTTATGATTGAATCTTTGTGAAGACTGATGGAGCAGTCCTAGCCTTCACACATCAACTCATCTTATGCCTACTAAGGTTCTTTGGTGTTGGTTTTCATAAGTTTCCCACTTTGGTATCTGCAAATGAAGTTTTAAGTGCCTTGTAATTTTTTCGTCATATCTTTTCCTGCATTGCTAAATGTTATTGCAGATATTTTAAACCATTTATAGCTATCCACCTTTCCTAGTTTCCTTCTCATTCCTTGACCTTCCACAGGGATCACTTTAAGAGCTCTAAAGATTTCACCAGTTAGCTGCTTATGAAACAAGTGCTCGAGTTTATGACCTAATAAGTAGCAACCTCTCTCTTGAAGTGGCATCTAGAATTGCATTCACCATGGGAGATCTGTGAGTAAGAAAGTTGATATATTTAATAGAGCTTATAGCTTGAGCCCTCACAAGCTAAATGTTGTAAAATTTGCATTCTTACCCTCCAACCTATAGAATGTCTTGGTGTTGGGACATGATAAGGTTTTAACATGTGGTCAATGTTTTCTCTATACCTTGTATCTTCAATTTGCTCTTTGGTTGAGATTGGTGCATGTTGTGTGTAGTGAAGGTGACTGTTATACAGTCCAAATTACTTGATGCAATTTTGATGCTTATGTTACTTAAGTGTGAGTATTCTAGACATTTCTTAGTTGCATCAAGCATTTCTATTGGTTTAAAGGTTCAAGAAACTTACCTCCGTTCCCAAATGAATAACATGTTAGATCGTAATGGATTTCTTGGGCAAAAGTTACGGTGTTGGGTAAAATTTAGATAAAGTAAATAATAGGATTTGATTATTGCAGATGGATTACTGTTGGTTATGTGTTTGGCCCAAAGAATTGACATGAGAAATAATTTTGATTATTTGTAAGATTTGCTTTGTCTACATTCATAGAGCAACAAATGGTAACGAAAACATAGATTTCAGGTTCTATTGCAACTCTTGATGGAGAAGACTGAGAATATCTATAAGCATGGCAAAGGAAAGAAAGAACTTGAGTATTCCTTTGGAACCATGTTTATTAGCTTTAGTATTTATTAGTTCATTTTTACGCATTGATGAAAGATGTAAGATTGTTCCAGGTCCTAAAGTTAATTGCCTAACTTAAATTCATGTAAGGGATCCAAATACTTAAGAGTGTCTTTTCTTGTCATTAAAATGAGCTTGATGCTAACTATAACATAATCCATCCATAAGTTCCTTGGATTCTACGTTATTAGTATATAACGACTGAAAAGGCATAGATCACTTTTAACATAGAGAGAGCACTGAATGCATTAAGAGCTTAACTTGACCAGCTACTGTCTTGTCAACACAATCTTGTTTCAGGACAACAATATGATATGTGGAAAAGCTTTTCGTACTCTTTTCTTCCACTCAATTGTTGTCGATTGTATCACTTTGTTGGGTTCTAAAGCTCATAGAAGAAAACTACATAGCTAAACAACTTAGTAATGGAAACTTTTAGCTTTAGCACAGTACTTATTCATTGTTCATTCACAGTTCTGCCTATTAATACCAAATATTGCTCCACGAATGATTACCTAGCCTTTATAAATCACCCGAAGTAATAAACTGTACTTCCACTATTGTTGTGGTCTCTAAAGTTTCTCAAATATACAGAAGCCAGTACCTGCTGCTATCACCAATGCTTGTGATCGATCTCCATCTATTATCCTAATATTTTTTATGTTTGTCTTTATTTTAAATGTTAATTTTTTAATTTGTCTCCTAACCTCACGTTCCGGAATAGCCAAGACATTGAGGATATTTAGATAGGCATTTGGGGAAGTGGTCCGGTTCTATATCTTTCCTTCCAATTGAAGAAGAAGAAGGATCCCAGAGGATCGATCTTTCTTTTAGTGGTCAAATCAATGTGTGTAGTGAGAAGTATCTGACTATTTTTGCGTAATAAACATGTTTTCTTTAATGGGGTGAAAGAGAAAATATTATTGTTCTTAGCATATGTTTTCTTTTGAATCTTACAATAAGAATTTACTTATAGATTTTGATGAAGTCAAGTTGGTTAATGTTTAGAGTTTGTATAAAATAGGGAACAAAAATTTCTTCCGTAGATATTGAAAGCAAATCTATGGAAAGATTTTAGTGAAGTGCAATATATTTAATTGACATTAAACATTGTTCGGAGAGATTGGCTATAGGAGTTGGTCTAAAATGTTGGTTGTGTGGGATAAAAACTAAAAATTAAAAGGAGAATAGGTTCTGTTATTAAAGAGAATGATATTACTCCCTTTCTCCCAAATTTATCATTCCTATTTTCTTTTTGGGATATCTAAATAAGACTCAAGACTCAACTCCTAAGATGGAATTTTTTTTTTTTCCTTCAGAAACTACCATCTCATCAAAGTAATGATGCAATACCAATTCTCAATCATTACTTTCAACATGTAAAAGTAAACATCACTTGTACTTTTTCAATTCTTGTCTCAAACTTCGTGTCTGGTCAAACTCGACTCGAAAATTTGGAACAGAGGGAGTATGTGAAGAAATTAATAATGAAAAAACTTGTTATGAACCTATAGAAAATAGTTAACAGATGTTGGACATTAACTTTTTGTCTTTCAAACTCGTATAAAGTAGTGTTTGCACATCAAAGTTGAAATGGTGGTATAATAGGGGCTAGGAAGTACTTAGAGTTTATCTTGAAGAACCTTAGAGCATGTCAAATATGTACCAAATTTCTTTACTCATTTAATATTTGAAAATGGGCTTCTCCACATATCATTGGTGTCTTTCAAGGAATTTTTTTACCTTAAGTTGATATTTTGAGCTAAAGTTTATTTTCTGTGTTCTTTTCTTCTTTTTTGATAGATGAAGCAACTTTTGCAAATCACAAAAATAAGCTATGTCCTGAATAAGTTTCTTTGTCCAAACACATGACTAAGAGGACCTTGCTTCCAGTTACTCTATTTTCTTTACTTTATCTAGATTTTAGCCAACCTTGGAGGGTTTTGCCTAAGAAATCCATTCTGATCTATCTAATTTGCTTGTGAAGGAATCAAGTTCTTGAATATTTGGAGTCAGTAGATGCTTCATGTGACAAAGGCTAAACTTCTGCTTGGCTTTCAAATTTGTTGAGAATATAGTGTGACTATGAAATTCTCGTAATATATAAATTATTTACTCTTTTCGCTTGATATTACTTCCTGTCTCTGATATGTGATGAAGCTAGAAGGTTGTTGCATGAGTCCTAGTAATTTTTTCACAATTTCACTAATCTGTTTTTCAAGTTAATTTAGGAGTTATTATGACCTTTTGCTAGTTCTTTTAGATTAGCTTTCTTAGTTTATTTCTTGTTATTAGGATTTCTATTCCCTTCTACTTTTTAAGGATTTCAAACTTTCTTCTCTGAGTGAGAAGTGAGGAGGTCGATCCCTAGATGTGGAGCTCTTGATGCTCCTCTAAATATTAGAGCATAAGAAAATTGTTTTATTTATTGGCGAAAGGCCTGTGGAGTTTTGACATCTAACCAAACACAATAAGTGGAGATGTTGCAGGTGCGAAGTATGATGGAACAGTTCATGGACCTTTAAGTTGAAGCCACTACAGTGAAGGAGCTGCATGGAAGAATTGAAAGAAACAGTAAAAGGTGTTTTTTCGTCTAAAGAAGAAATTGAAGAGTTGGAACATCAAATCGTCCCTTTTCATCCCACATCCTAATCCATAACTGACATGGCGCACTTCTTAAAGGTCGTAAACTGATTCTGTTTAAAATTTTAGAGAAGTTATTCTGTAGATTCCAAATTTTCATGGAAGATCTCATCCTGTAGATTCTCTTGATTGGAATTGCGTTCTGGGAATTGTTTAGAATAATAAGCTAGCGCTTTATGAAGATAGTCCTGTTGACAAAGATCAATTAGCAGTAAGACAAGACAAAATACATGATATGGTTGTTAATGAAATGAAATTTGCCATAACGATTTTTTCAATTGATTATTTCATGTCTTCATATGAATGATTTTATATTCTGCAGTGTGAGATTTTACCATTAAGAAATATTGTAATAGTTTTATGTTTTGTTAATATACTTGGGTGAACCCACTTCGGTTTTGGGGACTTTAAGTGGATTGCACATCTTTTAAATATTTATGATGCTGTATGACGTACTTAGAGCTGATATAGGCATCAATAGTAATTTTGTGGTTATCACGACGTTTGCACTGAGTTTAAATTGGAGAGTTTTATTTGATGATATGTTATTCTATTCCTTAAACATGACATAGGCAGATTTTAAATAACTTCTACAAAAAAAAAAAAAATTGAGATGATGAGTAATGCATATGAAAGCTCCAATTATGATAACGGCCAGGTACATCATAGCAATATTACACTGTGTATTCAATTTTGATACTTTTGATCTGTTTTAGCAAAAAAATTAGGTGACAGTTGATAAAGTGAAATGGTTCTGCATGTTTATAGTTTAATCCTCAAGTATAGGTTGAGTAGATAAAGTGAGATGGTTCTGCCTGTTCAAAGTTTAATCCTCAATTATAGGTTGAGAATCAATATATGTAATATCATGTAGTTTAAAGGCAGTTTGGAAAGTAAATTGCTATTTAGGAACTATGGTATTATTTATGGAGATCCGGGAAAAGATATAGGAGCATTCATTGGCAGAGGAAGTAAGAAAAAGTTGTCCTACCCTTTGAAATTGTAAAAAGATTAAAAAAGGATGAAGGAAGTATAGGTTGAGTAGATAAAGTGAGATGGTTCTGCCTGTTCAAAGTTTAATCCTCAATTATAGGTTGAGAATCAATATATGTAATATCATGTAGTTTAAAGGCAGTTTTGGAAAGTAAATCGCTATTTAGGAACTATGGTATTATTTATGGAGATCCGGGAAAAGATATGGGAGCATTCATTGGCAGAGGAAGTAAGAAAAAGTTGTCCTACCCTTTGAAATTGTAAAAAGATTAAAAAAGGATGAAGGAAGTATAGGTTGAGTAGATAAAGTGAGATGGTTCTGCCTGTTCAAAGTTTAATCCTCAATTATAGGTTGAGAATCAATATATGTAATATCATGTAGTTTAAAGGCAGTTTTGGAAAGTAAATCGCTATTTAGGAACTATGGTATTATTTATGGAGATCCGGGAAAAGATATGGGAGCATTCATTGGCAGAGGAAGTAAGAAAAAGTTGTCCTACCCTTTGAAATTGTAAAAAGATTAAAAAAGGATGAAGGAAGTATAGGTTGAGTAGATAAAGTGAGATGGTTCTGCCTGTTCAAAGTTTAATCCTCAATTATAGGTTGAGAATCAATATATGTAATATCATGTAGTTTAAAGGCAGTTTTGGAAAGTAAATTGCTATTTAGGAACTATGGTATTATTTATGGAGATCCGGGAAAAGATATAGGAGCATTCATTGGCAGAGGAAGTAAGAAAAAGTTGTCCTACCCTTTGAAATTGTAAAAAGATTAAAAAAGGATGAAGGAAGTATAGGTTGAGTAGATAAAGTGAGATGGTTCTGCCTGTTCAAAGTTTAACCCTCAATTATAGGTTGAGAATCAATATATGTAATATCATGTAGTTTAAAGGCAGTTTTGGAAAGTAAATTGCTATTTAGGAACTATGGTATTATTTATGGAGATCCGGGAAAAGATATAGGAGCATTCATTGGCAGAGGAAGTAAGAAAAAGTTGTCCTACCCTTTGAAATTGTAAAAAGATTAAAAAAGGATGAAGGAAGTATAGGTTGAGTAGATAAAGTGAGATGGTTCTGCCTGTTCAAAGTTTAACCCTCAATTATAGGTTGAGAATCAATATATGTAATATCATGTAGTTTAAAGGCAGATTTGGAAAGTAAATTGCTATTTAGGAACTATGGTATTATTTATGGAGATCCGGGAAAAGATATAGGAGCATTCATTGGCAGAGGAAGTAAGAAAAAGTTGTCCTACCCTTTGAAATTGTAAAAAGATTAAAAAAGGATGAAGGAATTATGTTGTGCTGAAGCTTAACAGAGTCGATATATTGTTAGGATGCTTTTTTTGCCTTGTTTTATTATTACAGGTGCTTGTTCTTTCTATGTTCCAACAATTATACATACTTGATTGTGGTTTGGTAAACAAAACATATGTCCTTTCCCTTTTCAATAATAATGAAATTATATTACGACAGGTGGAGTCCCTTTGATGTTTTAAGGTGCTTTTGTTGGGTACGTTGATATCTCATTGCTTTTCTTTGTGTGGAAATTTAGATCAGGTAAGAATTCAATACACGATTTGCAAAAATTTCAATAGACATGACGGAAAGATTTTTCGTAGCAAGAATATTGATTTCCCTGGTGTTGATAGCCATTGGTTGGAAATTAACACATAATGAGAGGGATGATGAATGGGGAGTTTTATAGTTGTACATATAATTTCAATAATAATGAAATTATATTATGACAGGTGGAGTCCCTTTGATGTTTTAAGGTGCTTTTGTTGGGTACGTTGATATCTCATTGCTTTTCTTTGTGTGGAAATTTAGATCAGGTAAGAATTCAATACACGTTTTGCAAAAATTTCAATAGACATGACGGAAAGATTTTTCATAGCAAGAATATTGAATTCCCTGGTGTTGATAGCACGCAAGAATGTTAGCATTGGTTGGAAATTAACACATAATGAGAGGGATGATGAATGGGGAGTTTTATAGTTGTACATAGACTAATGCAATTGGCTTGTAGGCTTAGCACTTTTGAGGACAAAAAATATTGAAGATGCAAAGAAGGTCGAATATTCACGTTGTTCAGTTTCTGTTTAAATCATTGCTTGTATCTTTAGATTCAGAATATATAATACTCTATGATGCTTGTTGTGTCATATTCACTCATATCCTTTTTCTGTCATCTCCTTACAAATTGTGATGTGTTCTCTCTCTGCTTTCCTGCTGCTCATTCTGCTAACAATGACAATGAAGAGAACAGGTCTCAACTACCTCTTGATGGCCATGTTAGTGCTATGCATCTTGGTATCATGCAAAGGATTTCTTACCATTTATCTTCTTAGAGAGGCAATTTCTAATTTAGTGTTTACTGCGCTCCATCTAGTCCAAATCCTTTTCTTGACAACAACTTTTTAACTGATAATACGATTTGAGGTTGCTCTTGACAGTTGATAGGGATAAAATTGATTGTGGGTTTTATTAACTTGAAAATTTCATTAAACTTGATGGAGAAAAATTGATTTTGTCTTTTTCTTTTCTTTTATTAGATTCCTAGTTTTTATGGTTGGGTATATTGCAAGGGAGTGGTTGCAGGTACTGGTTACCAAATCAATGTTGGGCTTCAAAGCAGGTGATCCAGAAAGTTTGGTATGAAACCTTACATTTTCTTCTTGATACTTAAAACTAGAGTTTTTAGCATTTCCGATGTGATTTTTACAATTTTTGAAGGTCAAAATGTATTTCAAAAGTTTTTCTATGCATACCCCCAAAAGTAGATAGTTACATGACATGCATGAATTTAGATATTAGTCATATATCCATGGTTATATGACATGAATGAATCCGTGTTATGGGAATGCATCTATGTCTAGAAAACACAATTTAGCCTTGAGCTTCCTTATTTGTAATGATCAGAATAATTACAGGTTCCAATTGAAAAATATTAGATAGATAGTTCCCTAGCCAAACTACACTGAAGGACTTTTGGTTGAGACGGGGTGCGGACCTAAATGATATATCACAATTTTTATGGTCAATAATTGGCTTTCCTTTTTAGAATGGGATTGCATGCCATTTTTAATTTAATATCCATGTCTACTTGATCTCCATCATCCTTATGATTAAATATAAGGATCCATCAGACCATCACATTTGATGCTGTATGAGTTTAAATTTTTTGTAAGCATGTAAATTTGTACAAAGTCATTAAATGGTAAATACACTTGGCCAATAAAAGTATCATATTAGTGTATATATTCTTTTTGCGTCACTAGATTGGGGCCAATTTTCGCTCGTCATTAATGACAAGATTGTTATTCTTTTCCAAGTTAATCGAATCATCTTGACTTAGACAAATGTATGATGTCTCTATATATATATTTCTCACCTTTACCTGTGCTTACATATGTTTTATATTGCAAGAAACCTTGTAGTGCATTGACTACATCAAGGTTGCCTGTATACTGCAAAAGAATTTATTCTGATCAAAGGTTAGATAACAGTGAATGAGAGTGGGCGTAGGCGAACATATATGAAAAGAAGGTTTTGTTTTATGAAGAAGCTTAATGAATTGAAAACTTTGTGTTATGTTGATGCTTGTGCAATTATATACAATGAAGATGAGGCTCAACCTTATGCTTGGCCTTCTTCTAGAGGCAGATCATTTAGTTCACAGGCAACTTGCCTTCCACCTCAAAGATCTCTGGCATGAAAGACAGAATCTGTACATTTTCACCTGAATCACAAGATTCTAATGAGTTAAAAGTTCAATAAGGTAAAACATGTACTAACAAATATGGTACAAGCAAATCTCATTAATCATTAAATGCATTATTCAATCCAATAACTTTCTTTTAAAAATTATTATTTTGAGCCATTGAAATGGTACTTAATTGATAGCGATAAATCGTAGTTTTCAAAATCTGTTCATAATAATTGGCTAATAAGAGAAATAATACGAGGTTTTCATACTTGGTCTTTCAACATCAAGTATTAACCATATTCTATTTCATTCATTGTAATTTTTCTATTTTGATTTTTCAACCTCAAGTATTTACCATATTTTGTTGGGCCTGTCACTCATTCCCGCATCCCTTGCCTAACCAACCATCAATCAAGTATTTTTTTTCAAAAATCTCATTATATTTTTCATAGTATCATGCTTCATGAACCATAAAGGCATCAACCATTACATCATTTGATAAGTAATGAAAATCACATTAAAATATGAATAATATTATATGATTCTTGTGATATAACAAATAAAATTTTTAACTTACCTCAAGTCCGCTTTGTGCTAAGTGAAAAGCTTAGTTTCTTTGGAAGATAAAATATGTTAAAGATCTAACATAATCAAATCATACACATTTCAAGTAAATATTTAAGTAAACAGTCACTTTAGCATATAACTAGTATGGAACAATTCAAATAATTCATTCATGGTCATTCAACACATCAATCTTTTTTAACCGAGATACATAGTTTTTCATTGCAAAAAAGCACTTAAGGAATATATTAAATTAATAAATAAAAGTTTGATCTCGTATTTCATATACTAATGCATGTTAAAGTATAATTGGAGCATATAGTAACAATTATTCATGTTCTTGCAATCATGCTATTTGTATGGCATAATCTGATAATGTATATTGGTTAGATGCATATTAATGCAAATATTTACAAATTGATCATACTTGAAAAGATGAATAACTAAATTATGAAAATATTTTGCATAAATACTTGTTAATCTAAGTTGATTACTTTACAATTTCTTCCTCAAATTATCTTTTTTAAAGAAAATATTTAAAACAAATTAGGCTATCAACTAAATTTCACGATATTAAATTCTATACTTATGATTTTTACAATTATAACAAAAATCATTCTATGTAGGATGATCTACAAGTAGTACAAAAACATAAGCAAATATATGTAAAAAGTTTATTTATGTTAAGAACGACATCTTTACATTAGTTTTGTTTCTTTTAAGTTCAAAAAATTTACATTTATTAAGTATAAGGATTAAAACTAAAAAAAAATTGGGCCATTTTTACTGTCGAAAACACCTTTTTCATACCTTTTTTTGTTCATTGAAGCTATTGAACTAGATTGGAGTAGGGAATTTTGATTCAACAAACAAATGTCTTAAGCCACTTAGTCATACCTCCAAGTTATTGATCAAAATGGAATTGATGTGTCGGACTTGGTTGGAGCAGGGGCCATCAGCAATTTATAGAGAGGAAAGCTCAATTGTCCAATAGAAAGGGGCACTAGCTGGTATGGGGCTCTTAGCCAACATTTACCGTCAAAGCCTTCCACAGGTCACTCACCTACTTAGCCGTGTTCGTTTAAGATAAATATGTTTATAAAAAAACCTGTATTCTTTCAAAATTATGAATAATTTGTAAACAAAATTTTAGAAAATAGCAAAAATGCATTTTTTGTCTGGTAACTTGGTCTACTTTTATTTTGAGTCTTTTAAAATGAAGACTTGATAGTTTATATATAGATTTCTCAAATATTAACAAGTTAGTGCAAATTTCATAATAAAATGTAAATTTGACTGAAAATATCATATGCCCTAAGTATGAAACAAGATTTTGGGGATTTTTGTGAAATAGCAAAGTTGTTGAAGTTGACTCATCTATTGGTTATTTTTGGAGGAAAAATATTAAAATCTCTCACCAAATAAACTTTTGACTCATTTTCTCTCAAAAACAAAGATAATGGGGAAGAAATTGAGATGAAAATATATATAATTATTCAATACGGAGTTAATATATGTATAATATTTTTAACCCAAGTCAGATTATGTTAGATAATTTAAATTCAAGTTAATTATTGAATATCGGTAGAATCTATTATAAAATATTTTGAAAATATATATATATATATATATTATTTTTAATTATTAAGCTTGGATAAGTACTTAAAAATTATTTTACACTAAAATTATTTATTGTAAATTAAGAAATTAATTTATTTTACCAAAATCCAATGTCATTGCATATCATACAAGGAACACTTAAACAAAATGACTCAACTTAAAAAGTATAGTTACTTTTATTAAAATGACTCAACTTAAAAAGTATAGTTACTTTTATTAAATTTAGAACGTGTATGAGAAAAGAAGATATTTTTTCATTAATTACACATTCCAATAAATGATGGATTTTTTTCCCACTTCCGTTTCTTCTCTATTTTTAATGTTTTTGAAGATAATATTGAAAATTGATTTGGAGATAAATTCAAGTATTTTTTCTTACAAACATAATAACATACCAGTTTACAAACATAAGAACATACAAGTCTACATCAATAATTGTTCATCTATTTCAAAAAAATCTCTAAATTCAAATGTCATATACTAGACAAGCGGTAACTTTTAGACTAATTGTATCAAATTTTGAGAAATGGTATATGTAAACCATCATTCAATGTATCAAAATGAAAGAAGACCAAGTTATAGGATTAAAAATGATTTTTGCCTTTATATTGGTTTAATAGTATCAACAGCAATATGTATCAATTCCTTTGGATTACGGAAGTCAAGTAAGAATTTTACAACAATTTATTCTTATGGCTTACTTTAGTTTAAGATACCTCAGAAAATATGAAACTCATTGATCAAATGCTTCATTTATTATTTCAACTTTACCTTTACTTTCTTAAAATTCTTAATTAATATATAATTGTATTAAATTTATAATAGTAACTTACAATATGAAGAAAAAAAAATAAAAACAATACATTCGCGCCTTTTGTTCATGATTCAATTCCATTATTAGTATTTTATCGATTAAACAGAAGAAGACAGGTGAGTTCAACAACTAAATTTTGAATGATGGAGAAGTGATAATAGTTCAAAAAGAAAAATGCAAAAAACTCTATGAGACTAAATAAAAAGAGAACATCTCAGAGTTGTCATTATCAAATAAAGAATTTATGCAACTAAATATTTAAATAGCAAATGATTTCAAGAGCAAGAGTTTACTCAATTAAATTATTACATAGGGTTTGAATATTAAACAACTTTGTTTCTTTAAATAGTTTGTTCAATTATTTATATTGATCGATTTATTTTCCCATTCATAGCTTCCGAATGTTTTAAATGTTTACTCAATTAAATTAACATATCATGCAATGATTTTATTGAGGTCGTATATTTTATAAATTCTACTTTTATAAATAAATAATTAATGATAAAAGGATATTTATTTGAAATATGACAAATAATAATGAGAATCAAGTTATATATTTTAATATTATAATTTTTGTTGGGTTCATAGTTTTCCACGTGCGTGTATTTTTACTAGTGTACTTAAAACTTAAAATTTAAGGAATTTACAAAGTGATTATGGTATAATTAGCATCAAGCTCATTTTAATGACAAGTTTAAGCATTTGGATGCCCTAAGGAATTGAAGTTACGCAATTAACTATAGGACCTCAAACAATCAATGCATAAAAATGAACTCATAAATACAAAAGCTAATAAACATGGTTCCAAAGCAATACTCAAAATTCTTGCTTTCCTTAACAATGCTTATAGATATTCTCGGTCTTCTCCAACAAGAGTTGCAATAAAACCTAAAATCTTTTTTCATTACCAGACAAAGCAACTCTTACAAATAACCAAAATTTATTTGTCATGCAATGTCTTTGGGGCCAAACACATGACCCAAACAATAATCCTTAATTATGTTATAGTTAGCATCTAGCTCATTCACCAAGGAAAAATATGGTATCTCATAATATATGTCCAAACCAAGGAGAACAATGAAAAAAAACAATGAAGAAAAAATCTCAAGGCTGGTTACAACAATCAACTGACAATTTCTTATTCTGAATTTCGAAAATTTGATATCTTCCTGTGCTACTTCCATGTAAAGCACATATAATCTAGTTCTCTAATTAGAGCTAATAAAAGACAGAAATTTTTGTAGAGACTTGTTCATATGTCATGTTTCAAACTATTTTCATAACCTATTTTGAAAACTCTATTTTTATTTTTAAATAAGCCACTCTGTTATGGGTTTGTAAATAGATGTGTTAAATACAGACGGGATAATAGCATCATGTACTCAATTTTGGTTTATATAAATGATGTGTCTAAAATAAAATAAAAAAATAAATAAATTCAAGTTCTTTTCTCTTATAACAAAAAAGGAGAACTTTTATTAAAATCATAACTCTAATATTGATAAAAAATTAATATTTCTTAACTTATATGTATCAACTTGTTTAGACTCTACAGTTGGGTTAATGGATGTTATACAAATTACTTAAAAGAGATAAGGAAATTAATTTATTATAATTAACTAAAATTATCTAAACTAAACGTACACTATTTCATAAAATATTAATTATTAAAATAAAATTACTCATATTGAATATAATTATAAATTAAATTACTAAGCCAATAACTTATATATAGTTGTTCTACAATGAAAAGAATTTTTCAAACCATCTATATATTGTAGTTAATGATATAATCTAATATCTATTTACACAAACCATAAAAACATTTCAAAAGTATTAGCAGATGTTGAGTTAATACTAAATATGCACACCAAGTTAGTAACCAAAAATGAAAAATAATTAAAAGATCGCAATAAAACTATTAAAAGTTTCAATAAAAATTAGTTTGAGTACGATTTTCAAAATATATTACTATGCATGTAGTGCTTGCAATAAATGTTATATGATCAAATCGAGTAACTTCACATGAGTATTATTAATATTTTTTTCAACTATTTGCAATGATACTTAATTTTCTCAAGTAATGTAATATATGCAGTTTAATCAAGAGAACTAATATTTATTTTTGAATTATTTGTTATTTAATGGCTGGCCTATTGTTTAATGTTTTGAACTACTATTAAAATATGGAGTATGCATTGTTTTCGAGGTCATGTAATTGATATGTAAATGTTTACAAAAGATTGAAAATTGTACATGATTTTAATTAGAATAGATTATGTGATTTATTAAAAGGATATTGAAGGTACGTGATTTGATTATGTTAGGTTTTTAACACATTCTATCTTCCAAAGAGATTGACATTTTCACTTAGAATAAAGCGGACTTGAGGTAAGTTGAAACTTTCATTTGTTGTATCACAAGAATCATATAATGTTATTCATGTTTTTAATATGATTGTCATTATTTATCAAATGATGTAATGTTTGATGCATACATGATCCATGAAGCGTGATACTATATTAAAGAATATAATGAGGTTTTTGAAAATGAAATATGGTACTTGATTGGTCTGGTAGGTAAGGGACCGGTGGACCTATCAAAGGTGACAAATACTTGAGGTTGAAAAATCTGTATAGGAAAGCCACAATGAATGAGACAGAATATGACTAATACCCGAGGTTGAAAGACCAAGTATAAAAACTCTGTATTATTTCTCTTATCGGCTAATCATTATGAATATGTTTCGAAAGCCACGGTCTTTCACTATTAGTTAGATACCACACTTTAAGGGCCCTATAGAATAATTTACGAATGAAAGCTATTAAATTGAATAATGTATTTAATCATTTATGTGATTTGTATATACACTATTTATTATTGCATCACTTTCGCCTTACTGAGCCTTTAATTCATTAGATTCATGTGATGCATGTGGAAATATACAAGTTTAGAGATTAACTGAGTCTCAAGAGCGGTTGGACAGAGATTTGTTCATATGCCATATTTCGAGCTGTTTTGTAGTCTATTTTGAAAACTCTATTTTGTTTTTAAATAAACCGCTCTATTATGATTTTGTAAATAGATGTACTTAGTTTTGATTTATATATATGGTGTGTTTGCAACGAAATGAAATAATAAATAAATTCAAGTTCTTTCTCTTATAGCCAAAAAAGAAAACTTTTATTAAAATCATAACTCTAGTATTGATGAAAATTAATATTTCTTGACTTAACTGTATCAACTTATTTAGGTTCTGCAGTTAGGTTAAGGGGTGTTACATAGTCAATGTCATTAAGGCAACTGATTGGGCATGTGGGAACATAAGAAAAGCTTTTCAATTTGTTAATTTCAGCATTTTTGATTGATTTGGGCGTGAGGAAAACCTGCAAATTTGCCAATTTCAGTATATTGTTACCAATTAAAGACTCTCTAATAAATGATAATTTACTTCCTTATTTTGCAGACAACAAATTGTCGTTTAATTTCCTGATTGTTTGTGGGGGAATGAATGACTTTTCTTATTTTCTTTGAAAACCTTTCAAGATAATTAAATGTCATTTACTTGCTTGATTGGAAGAGATTGACCTTTCGTATTTTCTTTTCTTATTATTGGACATTTTACTTTCTTGATTGTACGGATTAGTTGTCTAGGATTTGATTTATTTTAAGTTATTTAGAAATTCGGCTTATAAAAGAAAGTAATCCAAATTGAAAATGATTCAAGATTGAAGTAATATTTATGAGAGTTTTCCTCTTTGGTTCTTCAAATAACTATTTTCTTCTTATCAAGATTTTTCTTATGGCGTTCATCGTTCATCTAACTAATAGTGATAGACCATGATTTTTTGAACATGTTCATAATGATTGGTCAATTAGACAAATAATACAGAGTTTCCATACTTGGTTTTTCAACCTCAAGAATTAGTTGTATTCTGTCTTATTCATTATGGCTTTCCTATACTGGTTTTTAAACCTCAAGTATTTGCTACTATTTATTGGGTCTGCTAGTCTCTCCCACGTCCCTTGCCTACCCGATTATTAATCAAGTACCATACTTCCTTTTCAAAAACCTCATTATATTTTTGATATAGTATCATGCTTCATGAATCTTGTATGCATCAAACATTACATCATTTGGCAAATAATGACAATCACATTAAAACATGGACAACATTATATGATTCTTGTGATTCAACAAATAAATTTTTTAACTTACCTCAAGTTCACTTTGTGCTAAGTGAAAAGGTCAATCTCTTTGGAAGATAGGATGTGTTAAAGGGCTAATATAATCAAATCATGTATCTTTTAATATCCTTTTTATAAATCATATAATCTATTCTAGTTAAAATCATGTACACTTTTCAATCTTTTGTAAAAATTTCCATATCAATTACATAACCTCAAAAATAATACATACTCTATATTTTACTCATAATTCAGGATATTAAATATTAGGGCAGCCATTAAATAACTAATAATTCAAACATAAATATTAGGGTAGCCCACAAAACATGAACATAATCCAAATTAAAATGACGTAAACTCGGTTCTAACTTAAATTGATTCTAACCTTCAATTAAGCAAACTAATTTTTATTGTTCACAATCATTTTGTAGGAACTTACAAACATAATATAAGCAGTACAAGATTAATAGAAACAAGTAAATTAAGCATATTTCACAAGACTATCAATTTTGCTAGAAACTAGCTTAATTAGCTTGGTTTTGACTTCAAGCACTTGAGTTTTTATTCATACAAAAAACATACTAAAATATGTAACCATCTAAGATACTACAAATTCATCATAAGAAACATTGAAAAAGAATATGCCTTGATTAAATTAGAATTAACCTTCAAAATCAACGATTTTCAAGTTTAAAATGGTGGAAACTTGCTCTAATTTGTGTTCTATAGATTTCTGTGGATTGAATTTAATTTTTTGTGAGTAAGAGAGTGTAGAAATTTGGGAGAAACTTTGGAGAAGAAGGCTAGTCATTTTTTAGGAACTTCCACAAGAAAATATGGTTAAAAATGACTTGTTTGACATTTTAAAAAGAAATAAGTAGAGGGTGATGATTGGTTGACTCATGCTTGGTGTCTTCTCATACAAAGAGCCACGTTTATGGCTAGGGAGATGACAAAAATTGATGCTTTGATGTTATATCAAGTGCAATGTGGTTTAAAATGATTTCATACAACCTAGTCAACTAACCAATCAAATTGCACCATTTTGCATATTTTTAATTCTTAACCAAATGCAATATATTTCAAGAAAATATTTAGGAAAATAATCACTTTAGAATGTAACAAGTATGGAGTAATACAAATAATTAATTTTATGGCCATTCAACACATCAATCTTCCTTAATCGAGATACCGAACTTTTCACAGCAAAAGACACCTAAGGAATATGTTAAATTAAGAACCAAAAGTTTGATCTCATGTTTCATGTACTAATGCATGTTAAAGCATAACTGGAGCATATAGTAATAATTATTCATGTTCGTGCAATCATGCTATTTGTATGCCATAATCTGATAATACGTATTGATTAGATGAATATTCATGCAAAATGTTTATTATTGGTTATGTAGGAGATAATTGGGCATTACAGTAAGGGATTGACCTTTCATATCTTCTTTTCTTATTATTGGATATTTTACTTTTCTGATTGTACGGATTAGTTGTCAAGGAATTGATTTATTTTCTTTTTAAGTTATTTAGTAATATGGCTTTATAAAACAAAGCAATCCTAATAGAAAATGATTCAAGATTGAAATAATATTTGTGAGAGTTTTTCTCTTTGATTTTTCAAATAACTATTTTTTTCTTATCAAGATTCTTCATGTGGCGTTCATGCTTGACATATCACTCACAATCTTTCTCATTTATCTTGAGCGTGGCGTCTCCCCAAATTTCTTATACCTTTATTTCTTATCTTATAAGAGATAATGGGTCAAGGTCAATGTTCTTGCAAGATTGTGAATCTAAATTAAGACGATCCCAGGAAAGTACCCTTATGGATGTTCGGCTCTCATTTTTCATTATGAGCTTTATACTATTTAATGATGAGAATAATAAAACATTATCAAATGATCTATTGCATGTTCCTGTTGGACTAATAATTATCTTGAAAGGTTTTCAAAGAAAATAAGGAAAGTCATTCCCTCACAAACAATCAGGAAATTGAATGACAAGTTTTTATTTTCAAAATAGGGAGTAAATTGTTGTTTATTGGTGAGTCTTTAATTGGTAACAACATATTGAAATTAGCAAATTTGCAAGTTTTCCTCATGCCTAAATAAATCAACATGCTGAAATTTGACAAACTAAAAAGATTTCCTTATGACATTGACTAGTCCATGATCTTGTTTGGGATTCATCTTAAATTGTAATATATTAAAATCAACCCGAATATGATGAATTAGCTCATTAAGTGCATATTTGAACCTTTTAGCCCTTGCCCTTATTTAAGTTCATCAAGAACATGCAATGGATCCTTTGATGATGCTCCATTATTTTCATCATTAAATGATACGAACCTCATGAAGAAAAGGGAGACTCGATCACACATAAGGGTATTTTTCATTGGATCGTCTTAATTCATATTCACAATCTTGTAAGAACAATGACCTTGATCCATTGTTTATTAAAAGATAAGAAACAAAGTTACAAGAAATTTGGGTAGACGCCACACTCAATATAGATGAGATAGATTATGAGTGATAGGTCAAGGATGAACACCACAAGAAGAATCTTGATGAGAAGAAAATAGTTCCTTGAAGAACCAAAGAGGAAAGCTCTCACAAATATCATTTCAATCTTGAATCATTTTCTATTAGGATTACTTTATTTTATAAAGCCGAATTACTAAATAACATAAAAAAAGGATCCTAGACAACTAATCCTTACAATCATGAAAGTAAAATATCCAATAAGAAAAGAAAATAAGAAAGGTCAATCCCTTACAATCAAGAAAGTAAATGGCATTTAATTATCTTGAAAGGTTTTCAAACAAAATGAGGAAAGTCAATCCCTTACAATCAATCAGGGAATTAAATGAGACTCGAACATCCATAAGGGTATTTTTCCTGGAATCAACTTAATTCACCTTCACAATCTTGCAACAACAATGACCATGACTCATTATCTATCAAAAGATTAGAAACAAAGGTATAAGAAATTTGGGTAGATGTCACACTCAAGATAAATGAGAAATATTATGAGTGATAGGTCAATGATGAACGCCACAAAAAGAATCTTGACAACTTATGAAAATAGTTCTTTGAAGAATCAAAGAGGAAAAAAACTCTGACAAATATTATTTCAATCTTGAATCATTTTCAATTAGGATTACTTTATTTTATATAGCCGAATTACTAAATAACTTTAAAAGAAAATAAATCAAATCCTAGACAATTGATCTTTACAATCAGTAAAGTAAATTGTCCAATAATGAAAAAAGGAAATAAGAAATGTCAATCTCTTGCAATCACGAAAGTAAATGGCAATTAATGGTCTTAAAAGTTTATCATTGAAAATTAGGAAAGTCAATCCCTTACAATGATTTATTATCTTTAGAATAGATAAGTAATTTGCCAATTATTGCAAAGTCTTTATTTGATAACAACATACTGAAATTGGCAAATTTGAAGGCTTTCATCATGCCCAAATCAATCAAAATGTTGAAATTGACAAATTGGAAAACTTTCCTTATTCTTCCACAATCTTGTTTTGGACCTATATTATATTGCAGTTTATTAGAATCAACCTGAATCTAAAGAATCATCCTTGACTTATCACTCACAATCTTTCTTATTTATCTTATACCGTTGTTTCTAATCTTTTGATTAGGAAAATGGATCAAGGACATTGTTGTTGCAAGATTGTGAAACTGAATTAAGACTATTCTAGGGAAAGTACCCTTATGGAAGTTCGGGTCTTATTTTTCATTATGAGGTTCGTATCATTTAATGATGACAATAATAGAGCATCATCAAATGATCTATTACATGTTTTAGTTGGACTAATAATAAAGGCAAGGGCTAAAAGGCAAGAAAAATCGTGATAAGTTATGAAAATAGTTCTTTGAAGAACCAAAGCGGAAAACTCTCACAAATATTATTTCAATCTTGAACTATTTTCTCTTTGGATTACTTTGTTTTGTAAAGCCAAATTTCTAAATAACTTAAAAATAAATAAATCAAATCCTAGACCAATAATTCATTTTTGACCCATCTTGAATTGTAACATATTAAAATCAACCTGAATCTTATGAATCAGCCCATTAAGTGCATCTTTGAACCTTTTAGCACTTGTCTTTATTATTAGTCTAATAGGAACATGCAATGGATCTTTTGATGATGCTTCATTATTGTCTTCGTTAAATGGTATGAACCAAACATCCATACGAGTATTTTTCCTAGGATCGTCTTAATTCAACTTCACAATCTTGCAAGAACACTGAATTTGATCTATTTTTCTAATCAAAAGGTTTGAAACAAAGGTATAAGAAACTTGGATAACTACCACACTCATGATAAATAAGAAAGATCGTGAGTGACAAGTCATGGATGAACGCCATAAGAAAAATCTTGATAAGTTATTAAAATAGTTTTTTGAAGACCAAAGTGGAAAATTCTCACAAATATTATTCCAATCTTGAATCATTTTCTATTAGGATTAGTTTATTTTACAATATAACTTAAAATATATTAAAAATAAATAAATCAAATCCTAGACAACTAATTCGTACAATCAGGAAAGTAAAATATCCAATAATAAGAAAAAAAAATAAGAAAGGTCAATCCTTTATAATCAAGAAACTAAATGGCATTTAATTGTCTCGAAAGGTTTTCAAACAAAATAAGGAAAGTTAATCCCTTACAAACAATCAGGAAAGTAAACAACAATTTGTTATCTTCAAAATAAGGAAGTAATTTGTCATTTATTGGAGAGCCTTTAATTGGTAACAACAAATTAAAATTGGCAAATTACTTGCCTATTTTCAAGACAATAAATCCTTGTTTACTTTCTTGACTCATTGTAAGGGATTGAATTTTCTTATTTTTTTTAAAAATCTTTTAAGACAATTAATTTCCATTACCTTCTTGATTGTAAGGGATTGACATTCCATATTTACTTTCCTTATTAATGGACATTTTATTTTATTGATTGTAAGGATTAGTTGTCTAGGATTTGATTTATTTATTTTTAAGTTATTTAGTAATTCAGGTTTATAAAACAAAGTAATCCTAATAGAAAATAATTCAAAATTGAAATAATATTTATGAGAGTTTTCTATTTGGTTCTTCAACGAACTATTTTCAAAATTTATCAAGATTCTTCTTGTGGCGTTCATCGTTGACCTATCACTCACAATCTTTCTCATTTATCTTGAGTGTGGTATCTACCCAATTTTTTTTATACCTTTGTTCTTATCTTTTAATAGATAATGGGTCAAGGTCATTGTTCTAGCAAAATTATAAATCTGAATTAAGACGATCTTAGGAAAAATACCGTTATGGATATTCGGGTCTCATTTTTCATTGTGAGGTTCGTATCATTTAATGATGACAATAATAGAGCATCATGAAAGGATCTATTACATGTTCATATTGGACTAATAATGAGGGCAAGGGCTAAAAGACTCAAAGATGCACTTAATAGGCTGATTCATTAGATTTAGATTGATTCTAATGTGTTACAATTTAAGATGGCTCCAAAACAAGATTGTGGGTGAATAAGAAATGCTTTTCAATTTGTCAATTTCAACATGTTGATTGACTCTTTTTGTGGCGTTCATCCTTGACCTATCACTCACAATCTCTCTCATTTATCTTAAGTGTGGCATCTACCCAAATTTCTTATACATTTGTTTCTTATCTTCTAATAGATAATAGATCAATGTCATTGTTCTTGCAAGATTGTGAATCTAAATTAATACGATCCAAGAAAAAATACCCTTATAAATATTCGGGTCTTATTTTTCATTGTGAGATTTGTATCATTTAACAATGACAATAATAGAGCATCATCAAATGATCCGTTACATGTTTCTATTGGACTAATAATGAGGGTAAGGGCTAAAAGGTTCAAAGATGCACTTAATGGCTGATTCATTAGATTTAGATTGATTCTAATGTGTTGCAATTTAAAATGACTCCAAAATAAGATTGGAGAATAAGAAAAGCTTTTCAATTTGTCAATTTCAGCATGTTAATTGATTTGGGCGTGAGGAAAGCCTGCAAATTTGCCAATTTTAGTATTGTTACCAGTTAAAGACTCTCCAATAAATGACAAATTACTTCCCTATTTTGAAGATAAGAAATTACCATTTACTTCCTTTATTGATTCTAAGGGATTATCTTTCCTTATTTTCTTTAAAAACCTTTCAAGACAATTAAATGTCATTTACTTTCTTGATTGTAAGGGATTGACATTTCTTATATTCTCTTCTTATTATTGGACATTTTACTTTCTTAATTGTACGGATTAGTTGTCTAGGATTTTATTTTTTTATTTTTAAGTTATTTAGTAATTTGGCTATATAAAATAATATAATCATAATAGAAAATGATTTAAGATTGAATTAATATTTGTCATAGTTTTCCTCTTTGGTTCTTTAAAGAACTATTTTCATAACTTATCAAGATTCTTCTTGTGGTGTTAATCTTTAATCTATCACTCACAATCTTTCTCATCTATATTGAGTGTGACGTCTACCCAAGTTTCTTATACCTTTGTTTCTTATCTTTTAAAAGATAATAGGTCAATTTCATTATTCTTGAACGATTGTGAATCTGAATTAAGACGTTCCTAGGAAAAATACCCTTATGCATGTTTATGTCTCATTTTTCATTGTAAGGTTTGTATCATTTAATGATGAGAATAATAGAGCATCAACAAAAGATCCATTTCATGTTGCTGTTGGACTAATAATAAGGGTAAGGGCTAAAAGTTTCAAAGATGTACTTAATAGGCTTATTCATTAGATTCGGGTTGATTGTAATATGTTGCAATTTAAGATGGGTCCAAATCAAGATCATGGGTTAGTCAATGTCATTTAGGAAAGTTTTTTAATTTGTCAATTTCAGCATATTGATTAATTTAGACTTGCGAAAAGCTTACAAATTTGCCAATTTTAGTATGTTGTTACCAAATAGAGACTTTGCAATAAAAGGCAAATTACCTGCCTATTTTCAAGACAATAAATCACAGATTATTTTTTGATTCATTGTAAGGGACTGACTTTCCTTATTTTCTTTGAAAACTATTTAAAACACTTAATTGTCATTTCCTATGGTGATTGGAAGGGATTGACATTTCTTATTTTCTTTTCTTATTATTAGACATTTTACTTTACTAATTGTATGGATTAGTAGTCTAGGATTTGATTTATTTTCTTTTTAAGTTATTTAATAATTCTGCTTTATAAAACAAAGTAATCCAAAGAGAAAATGATTCAAGATTGAAATAATATTTTTGATAGTTTTCCTCTTTGGTTCTCCGAAGAACTATTTTCATAACTTATCAAGATTATTCTTGTAGCAGTGTTCATCCTTGACGTATCACTCACAATCTTTCTTATTTATCTTATACCTTTGTTTCTAATCTTTTGATTGGGAAAATGGATCAAGGTCATTGTTGTTGCAAGATTGTGAAGTTGAATTAAGATAATCCCAAGAAAATTACCTGTATGGATGTTCGGGTCTCAATTTCATTATGAAGTTTGTATCATTTAACGATAACAATAATAGAGCATTCTCAAAGGATCCATTACATGTTCAAGTTGGACAAATAATAAGGACAAGGTCTAAAAGGTTCAAAGATACAATTAATGGGGTGATTCATTAGATTTGGGTTGATTCTAATAAGTTGCAATTTAATATGGGTCCAAAACAAGATTGTGGAGAATAAGGAAAACTTTTCAATTTGTCAATTTGAGCATGTTGATTGATTTGGGCTTGAAGAAAGGGTGCAAATTTGTCAATTTCAGTATGTTGTTACCAAATAAAGACTCTGCAATAATGGACAAATTGCTTACATATTCTAAAGATAATAAATCGCTATTTAATTTCTTAATTCATTGTAAGGATTGACTTTCCTAATTTTCTTTGATATACTTTTATGACAATTAATTGCCATTTACTTTTGTGATTATAAGGGATTGACATTTTCTATTTTCTTTCTTATTATTGGACATTTTACTTTATTGATTTTAAGGAGTAGTTGTCTAGGATTTGATTAATTTTTTTTTTAAAGTTATTTAGTAATTCGACTTTAAAAAACAAAGTAATCCTATTAAAAAATGATTCAAGATTTAAATAATATTTATGAGAGTTTTCCTCCTTGGTTCTTCAAACAACTATTTTCATGATTTATCAAGATTATTTTTGTGGCGTTCATCCTTAACCTATCACTCACAATCTTTTTTATTTATCATGAGTGTGGCATTTATCCAAATTTCTTATATCTTTGTTTCAAGTCTTTTGATTAGCAAATGGATCAAGGTCATTGTTGTTGGAAGATTGTGAAGTTGAATTAGGACGATCCGAGGAAAAATACATGTATGGATGTTCGGGTCACTTTTTTAATAGTGAGATTCGTACCATTTAACGATGAGAATAACAGAGCATCATTAAGGATCCATTGCATGTTTCTATTAGACTAATAGTAAGGGTGAGGTCTACAAAGTTAAAAGATGCACTTAATAGGCTGATTCATTAGATTTAGGTTGATTCTAATATTTTACAATTTAGAATGGGTTCAAAACAAGATCATGGGCTAGTCAATGTCATAAAGAAACCTTTTCAATTTATCAATTTCAGCATGTTGATTGATTTGGGCATGAAGAAAGCCTACAAATTTTCCAATTTCACTATGTTGTTATCACATAAAGATTCAACAATAACGAGCAAATTACTTGCCTATTTTCAAAACAATAAATTGCTTTTTACTTTCTTGACTCATTGTAAGGATTGAATTCCTTATTTTCTTTGAAAATCTTTTAAGATAATTAATTTTCATTACCTTATTGATTGTAAGGGATTGACATTTCATATTTGTTTGCCTTAATAATGGCCATTTTACTTTATTGATTGTAAGGATTAGTTGTCTAGGATTTGATTTATTTTCCTTTTAAGTTATTTAGTAATTCAACTTTATAAAAGAAAGTAATCCTAATATAAAATGATTCAAGATTGAAATAATATTTGTAAGAGTTTGCCTATTTGTTTCTTCAAAGAACTATTTTCAAAACTTATCAAGATTCTTCTTGTGGCGTTTATTATTGACCAATCACTCACAATCTTTCTCATTTATTTTGAGTGTGGCATCTACCCAAATTTCTTATATCTTTGTTTCTTATCTTTTAATAGATAATGGGTCAAGGTCATTGTTCTTGAAAGATTGTGAATCTAAATTAAGACGATCCCAGAAAAAATACCCTTATGGATGTTCAAATCTCATTTGTCGTTGTGAGGTTCGTATCATTTAATGATGATAATAATAGAGCATTATCAAAGGATCTTTTACATGTTCCTCTTGGACTACTAATGAGGGCAAACGCTAAAAGGCTCAAGATGTACTTAATGGGCTGATTCATTAGATTCAGATTGATTTTAATGTGTTGCAATTTAATATGGCTCCAAAACAAGATTGTGGGAGAATAAGAAAAGCTTTTCAATTTGTCAATTTCAGCATATTGATTGATTTGGGAGTGAAAAAAACCTGTAAATTTGCCAACTTCAATTTGTTGTTACCAATTAAAGACTCTCCAATAAATGATAAATTACTTCCCTATTTTAAAGACAACAAATTGCTGTTTACTTTGCTGATTGTTTGTAAGGGATTAACTTTCCTTATTTTGTTTGAAAATCTTTCAAGACAATTAAATGCTATTTATTTTCTTGATTGTAAAAGATTGACCTTTATTATTTTCTTTTCTTATTATTAGATATTTTACTTTCCCGATTGTACGAATTAGTTGTCTAGGATTTGATTTATTTATTTTAATGATATTTTAACTTATATTCTAAAATAAAGTAATCCTAATAGAAAATGATTCAAGATAGAAATAATATTTGTGAGAGTTTTCCTCTTTGGTTCTTCAAAAAACTAGTTCAATAACTTATCAAGATTCTTCTTGTGGCGTTCATCTGTGACCTGTCACTCACAATCTTTCTTATTTATGATGAGTGTGGCATTTATCTAAATTTCTTATACCTTTATTTCAAATCTTTTGATTAGAAAAATGGATCAAATTCAGTGTTCTTGCAAGATTGTGAAGCTGAATTAAGAGGATCCAGGGAAAAATACCCGTATGGATGTTCGGGTCACATTTTTCTTTGTAAGGTTCATACCATTCAACAAAGACAATAATAGAGTATCATCAAAGGATCCATTGCATGTTTCTATTAGACTAATAATAAAGGCAAGGGCTAAAAGTTTCAAAGATGCAATTAATGGGTTGATTATAAGATTCGGGTCAATTCTAATATGTTGCAATTGAAGATGGGTCCAAAACTAGATCATAGGCTAGTTAATGTATTTAAGGCAACTGATTGGGCATGTGGAGCGTAAGGAAAGCTTTTCAATTTGTCAATTTCAGCATATTGATTGATTTGGATATGAGAAAAGCCTGCAAATTTGTCAATTTCAGTATGTTGTTACCTATTAAAAACTCTATAATATAATGACAAATTACTTCTCTATTTTGAAGACAACAAATTTCCGTTTACTTCCCTGATTGATTGTAGGGGATTGACTTTCCTTATTTTCTTTGAAAACCTTTCAAGGCAATTAAATGCTTTCTTCATTGTAAGAGATTGACCTTTTATATTTTCTTTTCTTATTATTGGACATTTTACTTTCTTGATTGTACGGATTAATGGTCTAAGATTTGATTTATTTTCTTTTTAAGTTATTTAGTAATTTGGCTTTACAAAACAAAGTAATCCAAAGAGAAAATGATTCAAGATTAAAATAATATATGTGAGAGTTTTCCTTTTTGGTTCTTCAAAGAACTATATTCATAACTTATCACTATTCTTCTTGTGGCGGCGTTCATCCTTGATTTATCACTCACAATCTTTCTTATTTATCTTATACCTTTGTTTCTAATCTTTTGATAAAGAAAATAGATCAAGGTCATTGTTGTTGCAAGATTATGAAGCTGAATTAAGATAATTCCAAGAAAATTACCTGTGTGGAAGTTTGGGTCTTATTTTTACATATGAGGTTCGTATTATTTAACGATGACAGTAATAGAGCATCAACAAAGGATCTATTACATATTTTAGTTGGACTAATAATAAGGGCAAGGGCTAAAAGGTTCAAAGATGCACTTAATGGGCTGATTCTTTAGATTCGGGTTGATTCTAATAAGTTGCAGTTTAATATGGGTCCAAAACAAGATTGTGGGAGAATAAGGAAAGCTTTTCAATTTATCAATTTTAGCATGATGATTGATTTGTGAATGAGGAAAGCCTGCAAATTTGTCAATTTCAGTATGTTGTTACTAAATAAAAAACTCTACAATAATGGGCAAATTACTTATCTATAATATTTATGACAATAAACCGTTGTTTACTTTCTTAATTCATTGTAAGGGATTGACTTTCCTAATTTTCTTTGAAAAAATTTTAAAACAATTAATTGCCATTTACTTTCGTGATTGCAAGGGATTGACATTTTTTATTTTATTTTATTTTTATTATTGGATATTTTACTTTACTGATTGTAAGGATCAGTTGTTTAGGATTTGATTTTTTTTTTTAAAGTTATTTAGTAATTCGGCTATATAAAACAAAGTAATCCTCATAGAAAATGATTCAAGATTGAAATAACATTTGTGAGAGTTTTCCTCTTTGGTTCTTCAAAACTATTTTCATAAGTTATCAAGATTTTTCTTGTGGCATTCATCCTTGACTTATCACTCACAATCTTTCTCATTTATGATGAGTGTGGAATTTATCCAAATTTCTTATACCTTTGTTTCAAACCTTTTGATTAGGAAAATGGATCAAATTCAGTGTTCTTGTAAGATTGCGAAGCTGAATTAAGAGGATCCAGGAAAAATACCCATATGGATGTTCGGGTCACATTTTTCATTGTGAGGTTCAACCATTTAACGAAGACAATAATGGAGCATCATCAAAGGATCCATTTCATGTTCTTGTTAGACTAATAATAAAGGCAAGGGCTAAAAGGTTCAAAGATGCACTTAATGGGTTGATTCATAAGATTCGGGTTGATTCAAATATGTTGCAATTTAAGATGGGTCCAAAACAAGATCATGAGCTAATCAATGTTATTAAGGCTACTAATTGGGCATGTGGGAGCATAAGCAAGACTTTTCAATTTGTTAATTTCAACATGTTGACTGATTTGGGCATGAGAAAAGCCTGTAAATTTGTTAATTTTAGTATTTTGTTACGAGTTAAAAATTCTCCAATAAACGAGAAATGACTTCCCTATTTTGAAGACAACAAATTGCCGTTTACTTCTCTAATTGATTGTAATGGATTGACTTTTCTTATTTTGTTTGAAAACCTTTCAAGATAATTAAATGCCATTTACTTTTTTGATTGTAAGGGATTTACCTTTCATATTTACTTTTCTTATTATTAGACATTTTACTTTCATAATTGTAAGGATTAGTTGTCTAGGATTCTATTTATTTTCTTTTTAAGTTATTTAGTAATTCGACTTTATAAAACAAAGTAATCCTAATAGAAAATGATTCAAGATTGAAATGATATTTGCCAGAGCTTTCCTCTTTGGTTCTTCAAGGAACTATTTTCTTCTTATCAAGATTCTTCTTGTGGTGTTCATCCTTAACCTATCACTCATAATCTTTCTCATCTATCTTGAGTGTGGCATCTATCCAAAATTCTTTTAATTTTGTTTCTTATCTTTTAATAAATAATGGATCAATGTCATTATTCTTACAAGATTGTGAATTTGAATTAAGACGATCCAATGAATAATACCCTTATGTGTGTTCGAGTCTCACTTTTCTTCGTGACGTTCGTATCATTTAATAATGAGAATAATGGAGCATCATTAAAGGATCCATTGCATGTTTCCGTTGAACTTAAATAAGGCAAGAGCTAAAAGATTCAAAAATGCACTTAATGGGCTAATTCATCAGATTCGGGTTGATTTTAATATATTACAATTTAAGATGGGTCCAAAACAAGATCATGAGCTAGTAAATGTCATAAGGAAAACTTTTTAATTTTTCAAATTTCAGCATATTGATTTATTTAGGCATGAGGAAAACTTGCAAATTTTCAATTTCAATATATTGTTACCAATTAAAAACTCACCAATAAACGACAAGTTACTTCCCTATTTTGAAGATAACAAGTTACTGTTTACTTTCTTTATTGATTATTCTAAGGGATTGTCCTTTCTTATTTTCTTTGAAATAATTTCAAGACAATTAAATGCCCTTTACTTTCTTGATTGTAAGAGATTGTCCTTTCTTATCTTCTTTTCTTATTATTGGACATTTTACTTTCTTGATTGTACGGATTAGTTATCTAGGATTTGATTTTTTTTAAGTTATTTAGTAATTCAGCTATATGAAATAATGTAATCATAATAGAAAATGATTTAAGATTGAATTATTTGTGAGAGTTTTCCTATTTGGTTCTTCAAAAAACTATTTTCATAACTTATCAAGATTCTTCTTGTGGCATTAATCCTTGACCTATCACTCACAATCTTTTTTATTTATCTTGAGTGTGGCGTCTACCCAAGTTTTTTATACCTTTGTTTCTTATCTTTTAAAAGATAATAGGTCAAGGTTATTGCTCTTGAATAATTGTGAATCTGAATTAAGACGTTCCTAGAAAAATACTCTTATGGATGTTTGGGTCTCATTTTTCATTGTGCGGTTCTTATCATTTAACGATGAGAATAATAGAGCATCAACAAAAGATCCATTGCATGTTGTTGTTTGACTAATAATAAGGGTAAGGGGTAAAAGTTTCAAAGATGTATAATGGGCTGATTCATTAGATTTGGGTTGATTATAATATGTTGCAATTTATAGGTTCAAAACAAGATCATGGGTTAGTCAATGTCATTAAGGAAAGCTTTTTAATTTGTTAATTTCAGCATGTTGATTGATTTGGGCATGAGAAAAGCCTACAAATTTGCTAATTTCAGTATGTTGTTACCAAATAAAGATTCTGCAATAACAGGCAAATTACTTGCCTATTCTAAAGGAAAAAAATTGTTGTTTACTTTCCTAATTCATTGTAAGGGATTGACTTTCCTAATTCTCATTGATAAACTTTAAGATAATTAATTGTCATTTACTTTCGTGATTGTAAGAGATTGACATTTTCTATTTTTTTTTTCTTATTATTGGACATTTTACTTTATTGATGTTAAGGATTAGTTGTCTAGGATTTGATTTATTTTCTTTTAAAGTTATTTAGTAATTCGACTTTACAAAAGAAAGTAATCCAAAGGAAAAATAGTTCAAGATTGAAAAAATATTTGTGAGAGTTTTCCTATTTGGTTCTTCAAAAAACTATTTTCATAACTTATCACGATTCTTCTTGTGGCGGCGTTTATTCTTGACTTATCACTCATAATCTTTCTTATTTATCTTATACCTTTATTTTTAATCTTTTGATTAGGAAAATGGATCAAATTCATTGTTGTTGCAAGATTGTGAAGCTAATAAGACGATTCTAGGGAAAGTATCCTTATGGAAGTTCGGGTCTTGTTTTTTATTATGAGGTTCGTATCATTTAACGATGATAATAACAAAGCATCATCACATAATCTACTACATGTTTTAGTTGGACTAATAATAAAGGCAAGGGCTAAAAGATTCAAAGATGCACTTAATTGGCTAATTCTTTAGATTCAGATTGATTCTAATAATTTGCAATTTAATATGGGTCCAAAACAAGATTGTGGGAGAATAAGAAAAGTTTTTCAATTTGTCAATTTCAGCATGTTGATTGATTTGGGCATGAACAAAGCCTGCAAATTTGCCAATTTCAGTCTGTTGTTACCAAATAAAGACTTTGTAATAACGGACAAATTACTTACATATTCTAAAGACGATAAATCGCTGTTTACTTTCTTAATTCATTGTAAGGGATTGACTTTCTTAGTTTTCATTGATAAATTTTAAGATAATTAATTGCCATTTTCTTTCATGATTGTAAGGGATTGACATTTTCTATTTTCTTTTCTTATTATTGGACATTTTACTTTACTGATTTTAAAAATTAGTTGTCTAGGATTTAATTTATTTTCTTTTAAAGTTATTTAGTAATTCAGCTTTAAAAAACAAAGTGATCATAATAGAAAATGATTCAAGATTGAAATAATATTTGTGAGAGTTTTCCTTCTTGGTTCTTCAAAGAACTATTTTCATAACTTATCAAGATTCTTCTTGTGGCGCTCATCCTTGGCCTATCACTCATAGTCTTTCTTATTTATCATGAGTGTGGCATTTATCCAAATTTCTTATATCTCTGTTTCAAATCTTTTGATTAGGAAAACGGATGAAGGTCATTATTGTTGGAAGATTGTGAAATTGAATTAAACAATCCTAGAAAAAATACTCATATGGATGTTAGGGTCTCTTTTTTTATACTGAGGTTCATACCATTTAATGATGAGAATAACGGAGCATCATCAAAGGATGCATTGCATATTCCTGTTAGACTAATAATAAGGGCAATGGCTAAAAAGTTCAAAGATGCACTTAATAGGTTGATTCATTAGATTCAGGTTGATTCTAATATTTTGCAAATTAGGATGAGTCCAAAACAAGATCGTAGGCTAGTTAATGTCATAAAGAAACTTTTTCAATTTGTCAATTTCAGCATGTTGGTTGATTTGGGCGTGAGAAAAGCTTGCAAATTTGCCAACTTTAGTATGTTGTTACAAAAAAAGATTTAGTAATAAATGAAATGTCATTCCCTTACAATCAAGATGGTAAATGAAAATTAATTATCTTAAAATGTTTTCAAAGAAAAAGACAATTAAATGTCATTTACTATCTTGATTATAAGGGATTGACCTTTCTTATTTTATTTTTTTATTATTGCACATTTTACTTTTCTGATTGTACGAATTAGTTGTATAGGATATGATTTATTTTCTTTTTCAGTTATTTAGTAATTCGACTATATAAAATAAAGTAATTCTAATAGAAAATGATTCATGATTGAAATAATATTTGTGAGAGTTTTCCACTTTGGTTCTTCAAAAAACTATTTTCTTAACTTATCAAGATTCTTTTTATGGCGTTAATCCTTAACATATCATTTACAATCTTTCTCATCTATCTTGAGTGTGGTATCTACCTAAATTTCTCATACCTTTGTTTCTAATCTTTTAATAGATAATGGCTCAAGGTTATTGTTCTTGCAAGTTTGTGAAGTTGAATTAGGACGATCCTAGGAAAAATACCGTTATGGATGTTCGGGTCTCATTTTTCACTGTGAGGTTCATATCATTTAACAATGAGAATAATGGAGTATCATCAAAGGATCTATTGCATGTTCCTGTTAGACTAATAATAAGGGCAAGGGCTAAAAGGTTTGAAGATGCACTTAATGTGCTGATTCATTAAATTCGGATTGATTTTAATATGTTACAATTTAAGATGGATCCAAAACAAGATCATGGGCTACTCAATATCATTAAGGAAAGCTTTTCAATTTATCAATTTTAGTATAATGATTGATTTGGGCTTGAGGAAAGCTTGCAAATTTGCCAATTTCAAGTATATTGTTATCAAATAAAGACTCTGCAATAACGGAAAATTACTTGCCAATTTTCAAGACAATAAATTGTTGTTGACTTTCTTGATTCATTGTAAGGGATTTACATTTTACTTTACTCATTGTAAGGATTAGTTGTCTAGGATTTGATATATTTTTTTTGTAAGTGATTTAGTGATTCAACTTTATAAAATAAAGTAATCCTAATAGAAAATGATTCAAGATTGAAATAATATTTTTGAGAGTTTTTCTATTTGGTTTTTCAAAGATCTATTTTCATAACTTATCAAGATTCTTCTTGTGGCGTTCATCGTTGACCTATCACTCACAATCTTTCTCATTTATCTTGAGTGTAACATCTACCCAAAATTTTTATACATTTGTTTCTAATATTTGGATATATAATGGGTCAAGGTCATTGCTGTTGCAAAATTGTGAATTTGAATTAAGACGATCCCAGAAAAAATATCCTTATGGATGCTCGAGTCTCATTTTTCATTGTGAGGTTTGTACCATTTAACGATGAAAATAGTGGAGTACCATCAAATGATCTATTGTATGTTCCTGTTGGACTAATAATAAAGGCTAGGGTTAAAAGGTTCAAAGATGCACTTAATGGGTTGATTCAAAAGATTCGGGTTGATTTCAATATATTTCAATTTAAGATGGGTCCAAAACAAGAGCATGGGCTAGTCAGTGTCATTAAGGCAACTGATTGGGCATGTTAGAGCATAAGGAAAGCTTTTCAATTTGTTAATTTTAGCATATTGATTGATTTGAGAATGAGAAAAGCCTATAAATTTGCCAATTTTAGTATGTTGTTACCAATTAAAGACTCTCCAATAAATGACAAATTACTTCTCTATTTTAAAGACAACAAATTGCCATTTACTTTCCTGATTGTTTATAAGGGATTGATTTTTCTTACTTTCTTTGAAATCCTTTCATGATAATTAAATGTCATTTACTTTTTTGATTGTAAGGGATTGATCTTTCATATTTTCTTTTCTTATTATTGAACATTTTACTTTCCTGATTGTACAAATTAGTTGTCTAGGATTGATTTATTTTCTCTTTAAATTATTTAGTAATTTGTCATTCTAAAACAAAGTAATCTTAATAGAAAATGATTCAAGATTGAAATAATATTTGTGAGAGTTTTACTCTTTGGTTCTTAAAAAAACTATTTTCATAACTTTCAAAATTCTTCTTGTGGTGTTCATGATGAGAGCATGACCAACAAATGGCATGCAGATCCTATTCAAGTTCCAATTAGACCTGTTACAAGGGCTTGAGCTAAAGGTTTCAAAAAAACTCTTAATGGGCTAGTTCAAAGCATTTTGACTGAGGTGAATTCGTTCAGGTCCAAAGGAGATGTCCCATATGTCCCACAAAGTTGGATGTCCATGATTCAAGCATTGGAATAATTTTTGGAATGATTTCTCATAGAGGGCAGTCATTTAGGTGAGATTTAAGGTCTATTAGTTAAGTTGCATGTCTTGCATGATATTTAGATATTTTCCTTATTGGATAAATTTGAATTTAGGATATTTATTAGTTATCTTTTCTAGATAGGGTTGACTTTAAGATTTAAGAAGGTTAGTTAGGATATTTTGGTAGTTTCTTTTTTCTAGTAAGGGATGAATTTAAAGGCTTTCTTGGGGCTTAATTTTCGTTCTCCTCCTTCTTGTATTTATAGGCCACTCACTTATTGAAATAAAAAACTTAGATTTCAGTCATAATTTTGTGAGAGAAAATTATCTTTGGTTCTTTTAGAATTTCTGAACTTATTGGAGATTTTCGTGGCGTTCACCTTTGACGTATCAATTGGTAATCAGAGCCTGGGTTCTAATTTCAAGTTTATATATTCTTACTTTTCTTGATAATTTGAACACCTAGAATCTAAATTCAGCAAAAAAAATCCAAAAACAAAAAACAAAATGAATTTTGCTGCAAGATTTGAAATTATTGATTCAATTCTTACATTCTTGATTACATCATGATTCAATTCTTGATTCAAGATTCTAAATTCTTGATTCAATTCAAAATTCTAGGTTCGATTCTTACTCCAAATAAGCCCCTCAATTATGTGACACAACCTCTTTCCTTAGCCTTTAAATCTAAATTTCTTTTGGTGAGTTTTTGATGAATTGTTGTTGGAAATTGTAACATTTGTTTGGTTAGTTTGATAAGAACCTATAGAGGATTATTACGAGGGAAACAATGCAAGAGTGGTGAGTACAAAAGAGAGTTAAAAAGCCAAAAGAGGGTTATTGAGAACTAAGATAGAGCAAATTTATGAATGGATAGATCAGGTAGAAAGTGAACAAAGAGAGCAACCACTAAACAACCCTAATGTGCATAGGAGGGAGAGAAATCTAGGGAGGTTAGAGATAAAGAAAAAGAATATTATGGGGATTTATTAAGGAAGATGATCGAGATTCTATTGTTGGCAATAGGAGATATGGTGGATGGTTTAAAAAAACTAGGAATCGGGAAGATAATAACTTGGGTAGTATTAAGATGAATATTCCATTGTTTTAAGGCAAGAATAATCCTAAAGCTTACCTTGAGTGGGAAAAAAATGTAGAATTAGTATTTGATTGTCACAGCTATTCCGAACTTAAAAAGGTAAAACTTGCAGCCACTGAATTTTTTTATTATGCAATTGTTTGGTGGGATCTACGTGGAGGATATGAAAGTCGTAATGAGGAGACAGTTTGTTCCAAGCTATTACTACTGATGAGTGGATTTTATACCTATTAATTAAGTATCATTTGCTTAACTTTTTGATTAGTTTTTGAGTGTTTATAACACTTTTGTTGCATTCAAGTTGAAATTTTTTAGGCTATGACAAAAGGAGAGGAAAATGGAAAGAAACTTATAACTTGGTTAAATTTTAGAAAAACCCTCTTTATAGTGCAATTATAAGCAGTGTCCGTATTTCAATCATAAATCTTTACTCGAATATCATTTTGACTTGATTCTTGAACAATTGGAAAGATAAGAGATTTATCTATAAATTTTATGTTTAAAATAAAATCCAGTTCTTTTGAGTTCAATAATCAAAATCAGGTTAAATAGTCTTCACTTGATTGAAACTTTCTAGTATGACATATATTGCTATTCTGGCCATAACTCTTTCCACAGATTTCATATAAAGTTGATTCAAGTGGCTATGAAAATATAAGACATAGGGCTAAAATTCATTAGAAGATATTAAAAGCCAATGCAGTATATAAAGAGGTCAAAAATGAGTTGAAAGAAGCCAAATACTGTCAGGAAAGAAGGAAAACTGCAGTAACGGTGCCTAAGGGCCAAAACAGGGCGCCTAGGCGCCAAACAAAATAGAGAGCACAGCGCCTAAGTGCCAAAATAGGGTGCCTAAGCACCAAAAATAGAATGTGCAGTGCCTAGGCACCATAAGTCAGCTCCTAGGTGCCGCCAAGCGGACAACCAAGGCTAAAATGGGCATTTTACCCTCTTTAAGGCATCCCAATCAGATTTTTAAGATCCCAAGAGCCTCCAAATGAAGGGGGAGGATTTTTGGAGATAAAAGAGAAGGGAGAAGAGAGTGAGAAAGGAGGAACAAGACAAGAAGAAAGAATTTTGGGGAAGATGAGAGAATTCTTCCAAGCTTGAAGAAAGTTACCTACAAGGAAAGAAAAGCTCATCCTCTTTGAAGTTTGATTTTATTTTCATCTCTTCATTTCAATATGTGTATGAATATTGTTAAGATATTTCTCATTTTCACCATGAACTAATTTCCATTTCTAGGGTTGTGATGTAATCTAATTAGGATATGTTGAATATTTCTATCAAGTCAATTCTTGATTTATCTATCAAGTTGAGTTTTCTATATTGTTCTTAATGCTTTCAATTTTGTGGCCACTAATTGAATGATTTGATAATCATATTGACTCGGGAGGTAATATATGTGTCTAGTTCTAGGTGTAGAGAACCATAAATTGCATGTGAGATAGGAATATATTTTCATGGTTTGTGTAGTTTTGTTGGAGATCCATAGAACTAAATGAATTATTAATTATTGTAATTCATATAGAAACATAGTGAGTTAGCAATTGATGGTATTTTCATTAGACCTTGGGAGAGGCTAATGGATAATTTAGGGATCTTCGACTATCACTTGAGAAATAAGTTGAAATTGATGAGATAGATTATTCAACTCAAACTAATTATGATGAAATCATAACCCTAGGTTTTTATAATTATTGATATTCATTTTTATTCGATTTTGCGCATCATTTTGTAGAGTAATTTAAATTCATTTGCATTAATTGTCACTCAATTTCGTTTGTTCAAATAAAATTTGAATTGACAAAATTTTGGTATTTAGTAACTCAATAGTCTTCATTGGAAACGATAATCTACTCATTATTTTATTACTTGTAACAATAACGTACACTTGCGTTCACAAAATTTTGTAACAACTACTAGGAGTTGTATCAAAAATTACAAAGTCTTACAGAAGGTAACCAGCGTGTGGAGGACTATTTTAAGAAGATAGAAATTGTCTTGATCCGAGTGAATATAGAGGAGGATCGAGAGGCTACTATGGCTAGATTCTTGGATTGTTTGAATCAAGAAATTGCTAATTTGGTGGAATTGCAACATTATGTGGAGTTGGAAGATATGGTGCACATGGCTATCAAAATTAAGAACTAACTCAAGAGGAAAGACAGCAATACACAGCAAAACCCTAGCTCGAGCTCATCATGGAGACCAAATTTTGTGAAGAAATAAGAGAAGCAAACCACAACTAAGTCCAAAACAGAGCAAAACACAAGAAACAACCAGCCATGGAAATCAAGGTAAATTCGACTCTAATGCAAATCAGAATCATGATATTAAGTATTTTAAATGCCAAGGCATGAGTCACATAGCAAGCTATTATCCGAACAAAATAGTTATGGTGTTACGAAATGATGGTGAATTTGAAATAGATAGTGAAGATAACACCGATTCCATACCTCCATTGTAGAAGTTGATGATGAGGAATATGCTGCCCAAGGAGAATTGTTGGTTGCGAGAAGAGCTCTAAGTGTGCAGATCAAAAAAGAGAATGAGGCGTAGCGAGAAAATATCTTTTATACAAGATGCCTCATGCAAAACAAGGTATATAGTATGATTATTTATGGAGGTAGTTGTACTAATGTTGCTAGCACTCCCATGGTGGAGAAGTTAGGTCTACTAACAACTGGACACCCCGAACCTTACAAGTTGCAATGGATTAATGATAGTGGTGAAGTAAGGGTGAATAAGCAAGTGTTAGTTTCTTTCCGTAATAGAAAGTATGACAATGAAGTTTTGTGCCAAGTGGTTCCAATGCAAGCCGGACATTTGTTACTAGGCCGATCTTGGCAATTTGATTGGCGTGTTAAGCATGATGGCTTCACCATCAAACATTTGTTTGTGCTTAATCAAAGGACAATCATCCTAGTTCATTTGACACCAAAATAGGTTCATGAGGATCAAATGACGTTACATAAGGGGAGTGATCAAAAGAAATAGAGTAAAAATAAAAAAATGAGTGAAAATTAGAGAGAAAAATATATAAAGGCCGAGAAAAATAAGAGAGAAAACAAAAAAGTAGATTTAGCCGTCAAGAGAAAAATAGAGAGAAAAGCAAGTTTTTATACCAAGGCGAGTGACGTGAAAGGAGCGATGCTATCAAATCATCTAATGATTGTACTTGTATACAAAGAAGCATTTTTAAACACTAACCAACTTGACACATCTTTGCCTAGTTCTGTTGTTTCTCTTTTATAGGAATTTGAGGATGTCTTTCCAAGGAGATTCCATGTGGTTTACCATCTATTCGATTTATTGGACATCAAATTGATTTTTTACCTGGTGCTACTATTCCAAACCAACCTGCCTACCAAAGCAATCCTGAAGAGACTAAGGAGATACAAAGGTAGGTTAATGAATTGATGGAGAAAGGGTATGTGAGAGAAAGCATGAGTCCGTGCCCCGTTCTGGTACTTTTGATTCCTAAGAAGGATGGGATATGGATGATGTGTGTTGATTACCAAGCAATCAACAATGTAGCAGTAAAGTATCGCCACCCTATTCCTCGCTTAGATGATATGTTAGATGAGTATGGTGCTTGTGTATTTTCTAAAAGGATCAAAGATGCACTTAAAGGGCTGATTCATAAGATTTGGGTTGATTCTAATATATTGCAATTTAAGATGGGTCCAAAATAAGATCATGGGCTTGTCAATTCATTAAGGCAACTAATTGAGTGTGTGGGAGCATAAGGAAAGCTTTTTAATTTGTCAATTTCATCATGTTGATTGATTTTGGCATGAGAAAACCCTCCAAATTTGCTAATTTTAGTATGTTGTTACCAATTAAAGACTCTCCAATAAAGAGCAAATTACTTCTCTATTTTGAAGACAACAAATTGCCATTTATTTTCCTGATTGTTTGAAAGGGATTTACTTTACTTATTTTCTTTGAAATCCTTTCAAGATAATTAAATTTCATTTACTTTTTTTATTGTAAGGGATCCACCTTTCATACTTTTTTTCTTATTATTAGACATTTTACTTTCCTGATTGTACGAATTAGCTATCTAGGATTTGATTTAATTTCTCTTTAAGTTGTTTAGTAATTAGGCTTTATAAAAAAAATCCTAATAGAAAATAATTCAAGATTGAAATAATATTTGTGAGAGTTTCACTCTTTGATTCTTCAAAAAATAATTTTCATAACTTATCAACATTCTTCTTATGGTATTCATCCTTAACCTATCACTCGCAATCTTTCTTGTTTATCTTGAGTGTGGCATTTATCCAAATTTCTTATACATTTGTTTCTAATTTTTTGATTGATAATGGGTCAAGGTAATTATTTTTGCAAGATTGTGAAGCTGAATTAAGACGATTTTAGGAAAAATACCTATATGGATGCCCGAATCTCATTTTTCATTATGAGATTCATATCATTTAACGATGAGAATAATTGAGCAACATCAAAGGATCCATTGCATGTTCATGTTGGACTAATAATAAAGGCAATGGCTAAAAGGTTCAAAGATGCACCAAAATGGCTGATTCATAAGATTCGGGTTAATTCTAATATGTTGCAATTTACGATGGGTCCAAAATAGTCAATTCATAAAGATACCTTTTTAATTTGTCAATTTCAACATTTTGATTAATTTAGGCATGAGGAATGTCTGCAAATTTGGCAATTTCAGTATGTTGTTACCAAATAAAGATTCAACAATAACAGACAAATTACTTGTCTATTTTCAAGGTAATAAATCGTTTTTTGCTTCTTAATTCATTGTAAGGGATTGACTTTCTTAATTTTCTTTGAAAAACTTTTAAGATAAATAATTGTCATTTACTTTTGTCATTGTAAGGGATTGACGTTTCTTGTTTAATTTTCTTATTATTGGATATTTTACTTTACTGATTGTAAGGATTAATTATCTAGGATTTGTTTTATTTTCTATTTAAGTTATTTAGCAATTCAACTTTATAAAATAAAGTAATCCTAATAGAAAATGATTCATGATTGAAATAATATTTGTGAGAGTTTTCCTATTTGGTTCTTTAAAGAACTGTTTTCATAAGTTACCAAGATTCTTCTTGTAGTATTCATCATTGACCTATCACTTATAATCTTTCTCATTTATCTTGAGTGTGGAATTTACCCAAATTTCTTATACCTTTATTTCTAATCTTTTGATAGATAATAGGTCAAGATCATTGTTGTTGCAAGATTGTGAAGTTGAATTAAAATGATTCTAGGAAAAATACCATTATAGATTTCCGTCTTATTTTTCATTGTGAGGTTCGTACCATTTAACAATGAGTATAGTGGAGCATCATCAAAGGATCCATTGTATGTTCCTGTTGGATAATAATATAGGCAAGGTCTAAAAGGTTTGAAGATTCACTTAATGAGCTGATTCATAAGATTCGGCTTGATTGTAATATGTTCCAATTTAAGATGGGTCCAAAACAAGATCATGGGCTAGTCAATGTTATTGAGGCAACTGATTGGGCGTGTGAGAGCATAAGCAAGGCTTTTCAATTTATTAATTTCAGCATGTTGATTGATTTGGGCACGAGGAAAGCCGACAAATTCGCTAATTTCAATATGTTGTTACCAATTAAAGACTCTCCAATAAATGACAAATTACTTCCCTAATTTGAAGACAACAAATTGTCGTTTACTTTCTTGATTGTTTGTAAGGGATTGACTTTCCTTATTTTGTTTGAAAACCTTTCAAGACAATTAAATTCCATTTACTTTCTTGATTGTAAGGGATTGACCTTTCATATTTTCTTTTCTTATTATTGGACATTTTACTTTCCTGATTGTACGAATTAGTAGTCTAGGATTTGATTTATTTTCTTATTAAGTTATTTTGTAACTTAGCTTTATAAAATAAAGTAATCCTAATAGAAAATGATTCAAGATTGGAATAATATTTATGAGAGTTTTTCTCTTTAGTTCTTCAAAAAACTATTTTAATAACTTATCATGTTTTTTCTTGTGGCGTTCATATGTGACCTGTCACTTACAATCTTTCTTATTTATCATGAGTGTGGCATTTATCCAAATTTCTTATACATTTTTTTCAAACCTTTTGATTAGGAAAATGGATCAAATTCAGTGTTCTTGCAAAATTGTAAACTGAATTAAGATGATCCTAGGAAAAATACCCATATGGATGTTCGGGTCACATTTTTCATTATGAGGTTCATGCTATTTAATGAAGACAATAATAGAACATCATCAAAGAATCCATTGCATGTTTCTGTTAGACTAATAATAAGGGCAAGGGCTAAATGGTTTAAAGATCCACTTAAGAGGCTGATTCAAAAGATTCAGGTTGATACTAATATTTTGCAATTTAGGATGGGTCCAAAATAGGATAATAGGCTAGTCAATGTCATAAAGAAACCTTTTTAATTTGTTAATTTCAGCATGTTGATTGATTTGGGCGTGAGGAAAACTTGTTGTAATGCCTAATTATCTCCTATATAGCCAATAATAAGGATCTTGCATAAATATACATCTAGGCAATATGCATTATGGAATTATAACATACAAATAGCATGATTGCACGAGCATGAATAATTGTTACTATATGTTCCAGTTATGCTTTAACATGCATTAGTACATGAAATATGAAATCAAACTTTTGTTTCTTGTTTTAACATATTCCTTAAGTGTATTTTTGCTGTGAAAAACTCGGTATCTCGATTAAGGAAGATTGATGTGTTGAATGATCATGAAATAAATTATTTATACTACTCCATACTTGTTACATTCTAAAGTGATTATTTGCCTAAATGTTTACTTGAAATATGTTACATTTGGCTAAGAGCAAAAAGTATGCAAAATGGTGCAATTTGATTGGTTGGTTGACTAGGTTGCATGAAATCATTCTAAACGCATTGCACTTGATTATAACACTAAAGTATGAACTTTTGTCATCCCCCTAGCCCATAACCGTGGCTCTTTGCATGAGAAGACACTAAGCATGAGTCAATCAATCATAACTCTCCACTTACCTCTCTTTGAAATGTCAAATAAATTATTTTTATATGTATTTTATAGTGGAAGCTTCTAAAAAATAACCAAGCCTTCTTCTCCTAAGTTTCTCCCAAATTTCTACATTCTCTTACTCATAAAAATTGAATTCAATCCATAGGAATCCATAGAACGCAAACTAGAACAAGTTTCCAACCTATTAAGCTTGAAAACTTTGGATTTTGAAGCTTAATTCTAATTTAATCAAGGTATATTCTTTTTAATATTTGTTATGATGAATTTGCAGTTTCTTGGATGATTACATGTTTTAGTTTGTTTTTGTATGAATGAAAACTCAAGTGGGATAAACTTGAAATCAAAACCAAGATAGTTAAGCTAGTTTTTAGCAAAATTGATAGTATAGTAAAATATGCTTAATTTACTTATTTTTATTGATTTTTTAATGCTTATATTGTGTTTAAAAGTGCCTACAAATGATTGTAAACAGTAGAAACTACGTTGCTTAATTAAAGGTTTAAATCAATTTAAGTTAGAATCGAGTTTAAATCATGTTAATTTAGATTGTGTTCAAGTTTTGTGGGATGCCCTAATAATTAGGTTTGAATTATTAGTTATATAATGGTTGTCTTAATATTTAATGACTTGAATTAGTAGTAAATTATGAAGTATGCATTGTTTTTAAGGTCATGTAATTGATATGGAATTGTTACAATTTGAAAAGTGTATATTATTTTAATTAGAATAGATTATATGATTTATTAAAAGGTATATGATTTGATTATGTTAGGCCTTTGACACATCTTATCATCCAAAGAGATTGACCTTTTCACTTAGCATAAAGTGGACTTGAGGTAAGTTGAAACTTCCATTTGCTGTTTCACAAGAATTATATAATGTTGTTCATATTTCAATATGATCATCATTATTTATCAAGTGATGTAATATTTGATGTATTCATGGTTCATGAAGCATGATATTACTAAGAATATAATGAGGTTTTTGAAAAAGAAGTATTGTACTTGATTGATGGTGGGATAGACAAGGGACACAAGAGGGACCGACGGACCCAATAAATAGTGGCAAATACTTGAGGTTGAAAAACTGGTATAGAAAAGCCACAACGAATGAGACAGAATATAGCTAATACCTAAGGTTGAAAGACCAAGTATGGAAACTCCGTATTATTTTTCTTATTGGTCAATCATTATGAACAGATTTTAAAAACCACAGTCTATCGCTATTAGTTAGGAACTACACTTCAAGGGCCCTACAGGATGATTTATGAATGAAAGTTATTAAATTGAACAATGCGTTCAATCATTTATGTGATTTGCATGTATGCTATTTGTTATTGCATCAGTTTCATCTTACTAAGCCTTTAGCTCATTAGATTCATATGATACATGTGAAAATGTACAGGTTTAGAGGTTGATTGAGTCTCCAGAGTGGCCGGACAGAGATTTGTTCATATGCCATGCTTGGAGAAGTTTTTGTAGCCTATTTTGAAAAATTGTACTATTTTTAAATAAGCCGTTCGGTTATGATTTTGTAAACAGATATATTAAACTATAGATGAGATAATAACATTATTTACTCAATGTAAATGGTGTGTTTATAATGAAATGAAAAAAAAATGAATTCAAGTTCACACTCTTAGAGCAAAAAATGAGAACTTTTATTAAAACCACAACTCTAGTATTGATGAAAAGTTAACATTTTTTTATTTAACTATATTAACTTATTTGGGTCTTACAGTTAGTTTAAGGGGTTTTGAACCTACAAATTTACTAATTTTAGTATGTTGTTACCAAATAAAGACTCAGTAATAACGGGCAAATTACTTGCCTATTTTCAAGATAATAAATCGCTGTTTACTTTGTTGACTCAATGTAAGGGATTAACTTTCCTAAAGGTTTTCAAAAAAATAAGGAAAGTCAATCCCTTGCAATCAGTCAAAAAAGTAAATGGCAATTTATAATCTTGAAAAAAGGCAAGTAATTTGCCATTTATCGGAGAGTCTTTATTTTATAACATAATGAAATTGACAAATTTGTAGGCTTTTCTCATGCCCAAATCAATCAACATGCTGAAATTAACAAATTGAAAAGTGCCTTAATAACATTAACTTGCCCATGATCTTGTTTTAGACCCATCTTAAATTACAACATATTAGAATGAACTCAAATCTAATGAATCAGCCCATTAATTGCATCTTTGAACATTTTAGCCATTACCCTTATTATTAGTCCAATAGGAACATGCAATGCATCATTTAATGATTCTCCATTATTCTCATCATTAAATGATATGAACCTCACAATAAAAAATGAGACCCGAATATCCTTAAGTGTATTTTTCCTGAGATTATCTTAATTCAGGTTCACAATCTTGCAAGAATAATGACATTGACCCATTATCTATTAAAAGATAAGAAAAAAAGGTATAAGAAATTTAGGTAGACACTACACTCAAGATAGATGAGAAAGATTGTGAGTGATAGGTCAAGGATAAATGCCACAAGAAGAATCTTGATAAGAAGAAAATAATTATTTGAAGAACCAAGGAGGAAAACTCTCACAAATATTGTTTCAATCTTGAATTATTTTGTTTATAAATTTGAATTACTAAATAACTTAAAAAGAAAATATATCAAATCCTGGACAAATAATCCTTACAATCAGTAAAGTAAAATTTCCAATAATAAGAAAAAAAATAAGAAATGTCAATCCCTTACAATCACGAAAGTAAATGGTAATTAGTCTTAAAAGGTTTTCAAAGAAAACAAGGAAAGTCAATCCCTTACAATGAATTAAGAAAGTAAACAATGATTTATTATCTTGAAAATAGGCAAGTAATTTCCCCGTTATTGCAGAGTCTTTATTTGATAACAACATACTTGAAATTGGCAAATTTGCAAGCTTTCCTCAAGCCCAAATCAATCATTATGCTAAAATTGATAAATTGAAAAGCTTGCCTTAATGATATTGAGTAGCCCATGATCTTGTTTTGGACTCATCTTAAATTGCAATATATTAAAATCAACCCGAATTTAACGAATCAGCCCATTAAGTGCATCTTCAAACCTTTTAGCCCTTGCCCTTATTATTAGTCCAACAGGAACATGCAATGGATCCTTTGATGATACTCCATTATTTTCATCATTAAATAATACGAACCTCATAATGAAAAATGAGACCTGAACATCCATAATGGTATTTTTCCTGGGATCGTCTTAATTCAGAGTCACAATTATGCAAGAACAACGACCTTGACCCATTATCTATTAAAAGATAAGAAACAAAGGTATAAAAATTTGGGTAGACGTCAACTCAAGATAGATGAGAAAGATTGTGAGTGATTGGTCAAGGATTAATGCTACAAGAAGAATTTTGATAAGAACAAAATAGTTCTTTGAAAAACCAAAGAGGAAAACTCTTATAAATATTATGTAAATCTTGAATCATTTTCTATTAGGTTTACTTTGTTTTATAAAGCTGAATAACTAAACAACTTAAAAAGAAAATAAAGCAAATCCTAGGCGACTAATATGTACAATCAAGAAAGTAAAATGTCCAATAATAAGAAAAGAAAATATGAAAGGTCAGTCCCTTACAATCAAGAAAGTAATGACATTTAATTTCCTCGAAAGGTTTTCAAAGAAAATAAGGAAATTTAATCCCTTACAAACAATCAGGAAAGTAAACGACAATTTGTTATCTTCAAAATAGAGAAGTAATTTGTCGTTTATTGGAAAGTCTTTAATTGGTTAAGGTATACTGAAATTGAAAAATTTACAGGCTTTTCTCACACCCAAATCAATCAACATGCTGAAATTGATAAATTGAAAAGCTTTTCTTGTTCTCCCTCAATCTTGTTTTGGACCCATCTTAAATTACAACATATTAGAATCAACCTGAATCTAACGAATCAACCTATTAAGTGCATATTTGAATCTTTTAGCCCTTGCCCTTATTATTAGTCCAACAGAAACATGTAATGGATTCTTTGATGATGCTCTATTATTGTCATCGTTAAATGATACGAACCTTACAATGAAAAATGAGATCCGAACACATAAGGGATTTTTCCTAGGATCGTCTTAATTCAAATTCACAATCTTGTAAGAACAATGATCTTGACCCATGATCTATTAAAAGATAAGAAATAAATATATAAAAAATTTGGGTAGACGTCACACTCAAGATAGATGAGAAAGATTGTAAGTGATAGGTTAAGGATAAATGCCATAAGAAAAATCTTGATAAGAATAAAACAGTTCTTTGAAGAACCAAAGAGGAAAACTCTCACAAATATTATTTCAATCTTGAATCATTTTTTATTAGGATTACTTTGTTTTATAAAGCCAAATTACTAAATAACTTTTAAAAAAAATCAAATCCTAGATAATAAATCCTACAATCAGTAAAGTAAAATATCTAATAATAAGAAAAGAAAATAAGAAATGTCAATACCTTACAATCACGAAAGTAAATGGCAATTAATTATCTTAAAAGATTTTCAAATAAAACAAGGAAAGTCAATTCCTTACAATGAATCAAGAAAGTAAACAGTGATTTATTGTCTTGAAAATAGGTATGTAATTTGACTGTTATTGCAATCTTTATTTGGTACACAACATACTAAAATTGAAAAATTTATAGGCTTTTCTCACGCCCAAATCAATCAATATGTTGAAATTGACAAATTGAAAAGCTTTTCTTATTCTCTTTTAAGTTCCATAACTTCAACTTTTCTTGTTAAATTAGCAATTCTAGCATTTAGATCACCTTCTTAAGTGAGGTAATATTTTCTTTTATTATTATTAACAAGATTAGATCTAATAGAACCTTAAGAAGAATTAACATTATGTCATGATTAAGAATTTTCTACTAAATGGTTTAGATATTCTAGGGCTTCATCAGGTTATTTATCAAGAAATTCACCATTACACATTGTTTCAGTAAATTATTTTGTTTGAGGAGTTAAATATTCATAAAAGAAACTAATTAAATGCCATTTTTCAAAACCATGGTGTGAGTATGAATTCAGCAAGTTTTTAAATCTTTCCCAACATTGAAAGAAATCTTCATTGGAATTTTGAGAAAAAAATTGGATTTGTTTTTTCAAAGTATTAGTTTTATGAGTTGGAAAGAACTTTTTCAAAAATTCAGCTTACATTTCTTGCCAAGTGCCAATTGACCTATATTTTAAAGAATTAAGCCAAGTTTTTGTTTTATCTTTTAAAGAAAAAGAAAATAATTTGAGCTTAATAATTTTATTTATACAAGTTTGATCATAAAAAATGATATACTTCATTAAATTCTTTTAAACGCAAATAAGGGCATTCAGAGTCTTAACTATGGAAATTAAAAAGTAAAGGGTTCATACTTGGCTTTAATCGAAAGTTATTTGCATTGAGAGGAAAATGAAATAAGAATGAGAAAAATTCCAAGGAGGTTGCAAGTAAAAACGTATGGTACACACATGTTGGTTCTCATTTTCATCCTAAACGCTTTCATTTTCAGCCATGGTGGAAGTGTGTGGAGGTGACTCAAATAAATTACAAACAAAATTTCAAAATTATTTCAGAATTATGATTATGATACCATATAACCACATAATCATAAAGAAAATAAACACATAATAATTGCAAAAATAAAATAAAATTACAAACTTGAATACTTACCTTGCCTTCCTCGGCAACGGCACCAAAACCTTGCTACAACTTTAAGATTTGCAAACTCAAGTGCAAGTTGTGTCAAGTAATAAATTTCTCCTGAGTCTGAGGTCATCAATAGGGAAGTTGTTTGAAGAATTCAGGATTATATTTCTGAAAAAAAAATAAAGATGGGCTTAATATGATTTAAAATATATAAAAAAAATAATGTATGCTATAACTTAAAAAAAAAAAAAAACAAAGCAATCCATCATTGAATTTTGGATAGAGAAATAATTATTTATTCTTTTTACCTCTTTTAATTGTCACTATTGAAATTCGTACATAATGAATGTTCCAATAAAAAGATAAAAAAATCATGATATTGTCTTACTATTTGCAAATTATCACTTAACGCCAACACTTGTTTATGAGATCAAATATTTATGCACACCTTCACCTACAACAAATCAATATTTCATGTTAGCGATAAATGTGTAGTAAAACCAAACGTCTAACTAAATGAACCTAAATATTTATTGTGCCACTAGTGATACATAAATCAAGAATTACCATAAAATAAGTAGGGTTTAGATAAAAAAATTAAAATAATGATACAACATACTTAAATATTTTCTACCTTTATAACCATTTATCTTCCTCCGTTAAGAGGTTCGCCTTTATTTTTCAGCAAAATAAAATTTAGAAAAATATAATAAAAGTAGAAAAGACTAAAAATATAAGAGAAACTAAATAATACATTTATATTACTACTAAAAAAGCTTACATTACTACTAGAAAACTTACGTTACTACTAGACAACTTATATTATTATTATACAATTTAGCCTAAAGAAACCCTCTACCCCCCACTTTTATAAGTTTAATACATGGCTTATTTACAGTGCTTGAAGTATGCTAGAGGCCAAACATATAATGGAGGAGTTAAATAATCATTTGATATGCTAGTTGTCAAGAGTTAATAAATTGTTATTCTAAATTCTTTAAATTTTCAACTATCCAATTGAATTGCATTTTCCGGATGGATACTGTCAGATTTTGATAATGGGTAAAGAATAAAGGTTGTAGATCTTTATTTACTGATATATTTTCATATATCATTTGTCAAATTTGATTGTTGGATGAGAGAAATATAGTCAAATTACTTAATTATGTTCGAGAGTCATCTTTTAATATTAACAACACATTCCAGCATGTTTATTGATAATATTAGCTAACGAAAAGTTAAAACTTTTGTTGGAGCCATTGTTGCAGATGTTTTTGACTTGAACAAGGATGCATATTTTTATACTCGCAAAATGCTCTTCTTATCTCATCAATTGATTTATTTTTTACTCATTTCAAATGAGAAAAGATGAAAATTTTAGCCTAAAATAATAATAATAATAATCTATTTATAGAATTTATATTCTACTATGTACTTGAAAAATCTTAAAACACTTCATTTTTCATGGTATTAAATTTGAAAAAATACATTTTTTATATATCCAATATACATTAATTTTGGGCTTCTACGGATGTACATAACAATAACTAATTTTGTTGAATAATGTATTGATAACATTTACAATTTTATGTGTACACATATTAACTTTTGACATAACATTATTATCTTTATTTTTTATATCTCATGCATGAATTTTAGTAAAGAAAATTTATACGTATAGAAGTAATTAAGACATAAAAATTTTCATAAATTAATAAATTATTTATTTATAGATAAATTAATATCTTATTCTTTTATCGGTAAATAAATAACCTCTTTAAAATATATATTTTTCAATTCCAACAATATTTACTCATAGAGGTTTTACCTTGTGCAATACCAGGTGGCCAAGATTATATGAGGAAGATAATTTCTAACTTCCCCAAACTATGACCTAAGAAAGATGTTAGAAAATGGAGTGCATTTATCAAGAACGTAGAAATTTAGAGATTTTTGAAGAAATAATTATTTTTAAAAAAGAAATATTTAAATAGAAAATAAATAAAATTATTAAATCATAATAAGTAAAATTAGTAAAAAAAAATAATTTATAATACAATATATATTATAAACTGATAATATACTAACAATCTTAATTGCCAAGAAAAAAGAATTGGGTTTGGGATTTTTGAAGAACTAATAATTGATCAATTAATTACTAATAAGTGATTAATTAATTAATTAATTATAAATTATTGAACAATACGATCACCCATTTATTTTTTTCTCTCCCCCATCCCACATATGCATTTAAGTATTTAATCTATTTTTCTTTTTCTTTTCCCAATTTCACTAACCCTAAAAAACAAAAACCATTTCAATAGATTCGATTCTCAAATCAATCCAAATGTTGAGGCACCTAACAAGTACGAATCTTTGTTAACAACTGTGATCCCCTGGGGTCGTCGGCGGTGCAAAAACATGAGGAATGCAGATCATTTGAGAAGAACGATCCTAATGTTGAAAAGTGGTCTTGTTTGAGTACCAGTCAATAGTGACGTCATGAAATTGAAGATTAGGGTTGATGAGGAGAGCGGTAATATTGTTGATGCTTGTTTTAAAACTTTCGACTACGACTTTACTATCGCCTTATCATCCGCTAAGTAACCGAATAGGTGAAAAATAAACAAATAGAAGAAATATTATCAATAAAAAAATATAGAAGTTGCAATATCTCTTGCACTAATAAAATTATATTAAAGCATGTGTTGTTGAGGATGCAATTAAGGCTGTTATGAAAGACTACAAGATAAAAAATTTAAAATCAAATGGGAGTCAAGAGGCTGTGCTTATGTAGAAAACTGTTAATACTTGAGAATGTGTTTTTGATATTTTCGAATTAGTATTATGTTACTGATCATATCATAATTATGTTCATGTATGAACTTTGCAAACTTTTATTTGTAAGCTTTTATTTTTTATATACTTGTCCACTTTTTATGTAATATTTTTAGGGAGAATAAGGGTAATATACAGTGAATATTTGACTTTTTTTTTTTTACAAAGAAAAGGAGAGATGTAGTGGATCTTGGAAATTGAAAAAAAAAACAAAAATAAAAAAACATAAAACCTACCCATGTATTTTTTCTCTGCCCGAATGCCAGCCTGCTCCCCACAACGACAAACCCTAAACCACCATGGCTGCCCCACCCTCACCCCAACCATCACTCGTAAGCCCATCCCACCTCACCCCCAGCCCAGAACAGTGCCACCACCCACCGCCACTCCTGCTCATCCTCCCCGTATAAATCTGGCGAAGATCTAGAGATACACAAGATTTCTGCGGAACCGGTATCCATAACAATCAGCCGCCGCAGATGCTGCCTGATAGACTCATAGATTACGGCGAAGAAGGGCAAAACCTCTCCCCTGAAGAACACGACCAGGATCAAGGATCGAAGTCAGTTCACTTAGAGATTTACTTCTTTGTATTCTAAAAGATTTGCGTTTCTTGGCGTCGATTTTCGTATCTGATTTGAAGTCAAGATTGAATGTTTTTCGTGTTTGTCTGAAGTTGATGAATTTGTTCCGTAATTTTTAAGTTGTTTGATAATCATTGATTTGAAGATATTTGTCAATTTAGAATACAAATCCATTGTTTTCTCCAGTTACATGTGGTGAATATGTCAAATATTTTAGGTTTACGTAATTGTTTAATTATTTATATGATTGAGTAATTATTGTCTTTATGTAATTATTTGTATGATTGAGTAATTTTTTTATTTAAGTAATTATTTATAATATTAAGCGTATTTGTTTATTTTCTAAACTTTTGTGTAAATTTAATCTTACTGCAGATCTTAGATCTTCCCATAATTGATTTGATGCTCGTTTCGCTCTCAAGGTTATTGAAATTTGCTTTATTATTTAGGGCTTCTGGCAGCAGCAATAGAGCCAGTTCCAGAGAGCAATGTACAATGTTTCAACAGTAGAGAAGCGGACAATGGAAGAAAGATAGAGGTGGTTGAAGATGGGATTAAAGGCCATCTCATGAAAAGTCAGCACGCTACTTTTATCTGCTGGACAGGTTTGTCCATTCATTCACCATCCATCTATCCATTATGATCAATTTTTTTGTTAAGTCTAGAAGATGTAGAAAAAGCTTTGAAAAAAATAAAATATTTCAGAACCTTTTATGGGTTGATGAACAGAATGATGTTTATTTTGGTGATTGAGTTTGGTGGATGTCACTTTTTGTATTATGTGCACCACGACTATCTGATAATAGAATCCTTGACTTAGTATCATAAAGGAAAAGGAAAGTATGCTTTTATTGCCTTTATGAATGGTGAATCTAGTAAATCATCTATATCATGGGATATGCAATAAGAGTTAAGTTCTTTAGTTTGAAATGATTTCACCTCAAAACTTTGGAAAGGGTACTGTAATAAAGGACCTTATTCAGAATAATGTCATTAAGGGGTGCATAATGGACCCACTAATAGAACATACCGGATGTATGTTTGGTGATGATTGGCAGTTTGCTATGCACTTTAGCGAATATGCACCTGACAGCTGTACTCTGCTATCTTTTGGGCACACATGCGAATAGATTATGTATACATTGGATTCTTTCCCTTCTGGGACTATTGCTATACATAAATTACAATTATTGTATGGTAGCCTATTAGAATATAGTCGCTTAAGTTGTTCTTGAATGTTCCCCTTGTGATTTTTGAATCTTTTGAATGCTGGGAACTCGCCTTGGAAGTTCATATCCAAAAGGCTGTTTCGGTAAGTAAAATTGATGTTTGCTTGATTAGACAAAATGTAATGTACTGAAGTTAGAACTTGATGTGGGAATTTTCGTTTGTATGTATTCTGACAAGATCTTCACATACTGCCTTCATTTCATCTTTTATGATTCCTTGCCTGCCTGTCCAAAACAACAGGAAAATGAAAAAGAAATACAGAGGTTGACACATCATTCACTTCCTTCCAAGCATTTGGAGAAATGTTCATTTTCTTCTAAAACATGCTTTAGTAAAACTAATTTGGAAATCAACTTTTTTAATTCAACTTCTATAGTACTTTTGAAATTGGTCCGTATCTTTATTTTGACAATTTTTTAATAATGTAGGAGAGCATCCTACAAATGTAATCTGTTTTTAACTAAAATAAATTTTATTTCCTTGGAAATGCACTCTATTTGATCGTTGAGTTTCTTATCCTCGTTTTAAACATTGGACTTCCATCTGGAAAATCACTTGATCGAATTTTGTGTCTTCAAAAATTGACAGCTCAATCGGTGAACGAGGATGAGTACCATCTTCTATATTGTGGACTCTCCCATTTGTCTGACTTGCAACCCTGATCACTCTGTATATGCAGATTCTGCAAGTACGTAGTCCTATGCATTGGTACTTAGTGACTACTCCATTTATTGCCGAACCTACCCTCAAATTCTTTGAAAGCTGCGAATGTTTTGGCCTTTAAGCAGATAAAGTATGAACATTTTGACTTTGTATTGTTGGTTTCTTGATTTAAAACTTCAGCGGCTCTTAGTGAAAAACTGAATTGATTCCTTGTGTGTCAAGAGATGGTAGATTTATAATGGAAACTCCATACGGAGTAGGATTCATTCTCAATTACTTCAATTTACATGGGTTTTATCACTTATCAGTTTTATATCTAGATGTTACTGACTTGATAACTGATATTTTGATACACATAATTGTTTTATATTGTCACCACCTGATATTGTTTAAGCAAAGTGCTTGCATATTATAATTAGAAACTTGAATTCATGAACAAGAATATCAAGCCCATCTTTTTGAAATTTGTTGCACAATACAAATAAAATGATAACAACCCGACATTAACCATATTGTGATGGCTCTTTTCTGATTGTCACTGTCTTACTATTTCAAACAAGTGCCAGAAGATTGTTTCCTGTCATACTGCACTCTAAAGCAAGTGATGTTTTGTGAAATGAAGTTCCATCTAGAGCTAAAACGATTGACATGCTGGATTGCCTGAAACTGGAAGTTGTTTTTCTGTATAAATACCACTTGACATAACATGTATTTTTGTGATAACAAGAGTTTTATGCTATGCAGTATTGCCTATTACAATGCATTTAAGTTCTGTTGATATGATGTTTTGTAGATTATAAACTTCATATAATGCTCTTTTGTAATTGCAGCCCTTGGCTGTGGTACTCTTACCTTGTTTGGTTAGTGATACTAAGAACATGTTGAAGGCTAATTCATGGCAATTCTGGTCCTTCCTCTTCCCCGTTTTCTGTGTGTTCATAAATCTTAAAAAGTATATTTTCTAGCTTAGTTAAGTTGAGACAATCAAAATTTATTTTGTTGCTCTCATATAACCAAGTGTATTTTTGGTTAATTCCGCTGAATTGTTGTCGGTCCATTTTAATCACCCCAATGTGGAGCTTTATTACATTTGTAACTTTTCTATACTAGGAACTCCTATTGGTGAATGATTCATTCTTGTTTGTTCTATGATAAGGACTGGATCTTTTGAGTTCAATCCTTCTTGAATGTACTTGAAAAATTAGTTAAAAATGCTTATTATTAGTTATTTTTCTTATTTGTCTATAGAAGATTAGTTTGGCCGCTTGTTGCTGATTTTGCTGTTGTCTCCAAATGACATTTGACATTGTATAGGCATGAAAAGGGGGAAAACTTTATGTGAAGTTAGTTGGCTTGCTTCAGTCCTCTGAAGGATTTGATATTGATAGTCATAAAGGAAGACAAATGACTGATGATGGGGTGCTACAAGCTCATCATAAGTGCCTCCAGGCTTTTCATTTTTTCTCATTTAAAAAGATTCAAAAGGTATGCATAATGCTGGCAAAATCCATCCTTTTACATGATTTCTCATGTTTGATGGAGAACAATATTTCCATATTTTATTTTGGATAAAAGATTGGTTAAAACCACTTTTATTCTTCTTGTTTGTGCTTTTGGAACTTGTATATGCAAACACTCGCGCAATTAACACATGTATAGAAAAAAAAAAATTTTGATACTTTCCCTGAAGAGCTAAAAATTTAGTATGTGGTAAGGCTAATATGGGCAATTCATTATCTTGAGACATTTATCTATGAAGAAAAGATTTTATAACTTCCTTTTTACGCGATAAGCTTATCATTCAGCTATTCTAGAAAGCATGAGGTAGTTTCTTAAGTTTAGGGTTTTTACCTCTTATGTGCAAGCATCATGAGTATCTTCTTGTGTGAAGCGAGGGCCTGCTTAACCTAATGACCTATGCTAAGCTAGCGAAACAACAAGCACTTTTTATGCCTGACAGTGAGCATGATACGATTTTCATTATTCATGCCAATTTTAAAGAGTGGAGGTGGTTTATTGTAGTGTTTAATCGTATCTGATGTTTTGCATGTTGATCAAACGGCGTACTGTTCATAATTCTATTACTACGTTGTGTAAGTTGGGATGTTTTGACTCTTTTTACAAATACTTTTTAAATGACAATAATTTGTTAGTGAAAGTTTTATAGTTTCAAAATGTATCAGATTCTAGCAAAGTTGATGCTAACGTGTATCAAATTTACTTAGATCAGTTTTCACTTCTTATTTCATAAAAGAAAGTAAATGTTTTATCTGATAAGTTAAGCTTGATTCCAAATCCAACTTAAATTGTTACTAGCACAAGTCACCAGCCATTAACATTTTGGTTTATTTAACCACCTTTGGAAGTTTAAAATTTTGAATGCTTTTGATGAATGTTCTCGCTTCAAAATTTGTCTTTATGTGGTGAAAGAGAAAGTATGATATAAGTAATTTGACATTCTGTCATGAATGTTTGTTAAACATCCTAATGGAAACTTAGCAGAATGTTAAGGTAAGGTAACTACTTGAATGGTCTTAAATATTCATTTCAAGGATATGAACTTTGTAACTTGTCTAGCTATGTATTTTATGACATTTTATGGTGATTGAGGACTAGAGCTTAACAAAAAAGTTGCTGAGATTTTGAGATCACAATTTCTAGGTTGGCAAATAAGTTCTCAATAAAAGAACTCCATGAGCAACTTTTATAGCTATCTTTAATTTGGGTGAATTTGACAAATGCGTTTGAGAAATTGATTGTGTAAAAATTGATTCTACACAAAGTACTTGTGTGTTCGGATTATAGTTCAAGAATCAAGTTTTGAAAAATAAAATAAATCACGTTGAGTAAAATCAGCTACTTAGCTGATTCTCTCTGAATGTTTTTTTATGTTTATGAGTCAAACTTTAACTCAATCTTTGTCGCTAACGCATATTTTCAATTTGTCTAAAGCTTTAACTAATTCTCCTTGAGCATTCTAACAATGCGGTAGATATGCAAGGTAATATTCTGGCTAAACTTTGGAAGAAAAAAAATACAGAGTTTATATTTTAATAATGGCTACTCTAAAATGAATAGTGATGAACTATTGGGTGCTTGCAATATGTCGGTTGCTCAAGTCTTTCATAGACCAAGATTTGCAATATTGTGGTTGCAAAATATATTGATCCATTTACCTATATTTCTAATGTTATATTAGTTTTCTGTGGAATGTTTGATGGAATTTTGTGGGGTTTTTTATTGATTTGGATTGAATATCACAAGCTAATTGGTTCGATTTCCTTTTGCCCAGATTTTGGATCCTTTCTTCGATATCATGATATGTTCTTTGTTGATATTCTTTCCCTGATCACAATTTTAACTTGTGTCTTTCCTTTTATTTAAAATGTATGATTATCTTGTGGCTTCATGTTATTCTTAGCATTTAGATTTATTTTGTTTGATGGGTGGGTTTTATACTCATAAACTAGATGCAGTTTGCTTAACTTCTAGTTAGTTTTTGAGCTTTGTTAATTTTGTTTGTGTTTTTTTTTTATTATTTTGCAGAAAAGAGCTTAGAGCATGGAGGTTAAAATTTGATGTGGCGGCGCCAAGGGCAAAAAAAAAAAAAAAAAAAAAAAGGGTTTCGAGTAATAATTGGGATTGAAAACTTAAGGCCGATGATAGGAATTTAACTGTCTATAGCTCTTGGGAAATGATGAATGTTGTGTTTGTGTGTATGCTTGATTTTGTGGTAATTTTCCCTTTTCTTGTAATTCTTTGACATTCTGAGCACGCAGCCTTTAGCACTTAGTTTTTCTGCATGCTTAGAGTGAGTTTATGGAAATTCGGTAACTTTTATGATTTCATAGGATTTTAGAACTTGCTTGATTGTCACTTGAGGCGAAATCCTAGACTAAATGACATTAGGGACATGATTTAGGCCTTCTTTGGATCGTTTGAGCCTTTCAAACCAACCAATTTATATTTATTATCTCTAGCATACCCCCTTTGAGCCTAATTGAGCTTTTTCTTTGTCACCCAATATGTCAGTCTGAAATGCATTTTCATAATTGTTACCTTTCGCTCACAACACATGATCATTCTAGGAAAAATATTTAGAGCCATGGAAATATTTTGGAGGATGGGTGAAGTTCCACAAAAATATTTATGCATATTTATGTCTCCCAAAAAAAACAGAAAAAAGGAAAAAAAAGATTGACATGCTGGATTGCCTGAAACTGGAATTTGTTTTTCTGTATAAATACCACTTGACATAACATGTATTTTTGTGATAACAAGAGTTTCATGCTATGTAGTATTGCCTATGACATGTATCTAAGTTCTGTTGATATGATGTTTTGTAGATTATAAACTTCATATAATGCTCTTTTGTAATTGCAGCCCTTGGCTGTGGTACTCTTACCTTGTTTGGTAAGTGATACTAAGAACATGTTGAAGGCTAATTCATGGCAATTCTGGTCCTTCCTCTTCCCCTTTTTCTCTGTGTTCATAAATCTTAAAAGTATATTTTCTAGCCTAGTTAAGTTGAGACAATCAAAATTTATTTTGTTGCTCTCATATAACCAAGTGTATTTTTGGTTAATTCCGCTGAATTTATGTCGGTCCATTTTAATCACCCCAACGTGGAGCTTTATTACATTTGTAACTTTTCTATACTGGGAACTCCCATTGGTGAATGATTCATTCTTGTTTTTAGTTCAATCCTTCTTGAATGTAATTGAAAAATTAGTTAAAAATGCTTATTGTTAGTTATTTTTCTTATTTGTCTATTGAAGATTAGTTTGGCCGGTTATTGCTGATTTTACTGTTGTCTCCAAATGACATTTGACATTGTATAGGCACAAAAAAGGGGAAAATTTTATGTGCGCAATTCCTCGCCCTCAATATAATTATAAATAAAATTATAATTACTTACTAAAATATAATAATTTATTTAATATATATGCAAAATTTAAATAAGTAAACTCATACTAAAATATAAAATAATTAAATTCTAAATGTATTATAAGATAAATTATTCTCAAAAATATTATTTTTTTAAAATAAAATTATTCATGCTAAATATAATTTTTAATAATAAATGAAATTTTATAATTCAAGTTTTAAAAAACATGTATAACAATATAATTTAATAATTTTTTATATAACTAGATAAATTACAATATAATTACAGTTAAAAACCAACATGATAAATTTATTCTTTATAATATTGTATAATTCTGAAAGTATCAAAATTATATTTTTTTGCTTACTTTTTTTAACTCATTAATTGAAAAAACAACTAAACTAATTTTCTAAAATTAATTAAAAATATCTAATGTCTAAATTAAATATACCTAACATAAATTAATTGCCTAAATTATATACACTATTCAAATAAATAAATTTTTTGTGTTATATAATTATAAATAAAATTATTTATTGAAATAAAATTACTAATAATGAATGAAATATAATTTTGTAAGTTAAGTTTTTAAAAAATATACCTACAATATTATTAACATGAATAAAATTACTAACACTCAATATAATTATAAATAAAATTATATTTTAATATTTAATATATATTTACATACATCATTCAAATAAATAAATTTTATATAATATATAATTATAAACAATTAAATAATGTATATAATACAATAATTTAATCTAATATACGTCCGCTCTCAATATAATTATAAATAAAATTATAATTCTATTATCTAATATTTATGTACATCATTCAAATAAATAAATTTCACATAAAAAAAAAAGAATGAAACTCAACTTTATAAGTTAAGTTTAAAAAAATATTATATGGTATAATAATATAATTTAATATTTATTTATATAACTAAATAAATTACAACCACTGAATATAATTATAATTAAAAACCTACATACATGTATTCTCCATAATACTATATAATTTAATAAAATATCAAAATTATGTTTGTTGCTCATTTTTTCAACTTAACAAAATAACTCAATAATTAAAAAGGACAACTAAATTAATTTACTAAAATTAATTAGACACATCTAATGTCTAAACTAAATATACCTAACATAATTAATTACCTAAAATACTATATTTTGAAATAAATTTACTCATAAAGAATATATTATAAATAAAATTAGTAACTACTCATAATAAATATAATTGTAAAAATTAATAAAGTACTCATATTGAATATAATTATAACAAATTCATTACCTAAAATATTATTAACAAAGAATAAAATCAGTCACATTTCATATTATGTATAATTATAATATACTATCAAATAAATTACACAATACAATAATTTAATCTAACAAGCACCATTCAAATAAAACATTACTATATATAACTAAATGTTAAATAGCCAAATTCTAAATATACACAAGATAAAATAATTACAAATAAAATTGTAAATTCTAATAATGAATGTAATACGAATTTATAACTATTTATTGAAATATAATTACTCATACTAAATATAATGGTAAATAAAATTAGATTCTAGTAATAAATAATATAAAATATTTTTATTATACAACAATTTAATCTAATTTACATTAAGTAAACTCAAAGTAAAAATATAAAATAATTAAATTCTAGAAATACACTAAGATAAATTTATTTTCAAAAATATTTTTTAAAATAAAATTACTCGTACTATAAATAATTTATGATTTTTAATAATGAATGAAACATTACTTTATATGTGCAGAATAATTCAAAGAGGTAACTAAACTAATTTACTAACTTAATTAGAAATGTCTAATATCTACACTAAAATGTATCCAAGATAAATTAATTCTCAAAATACAATTTTTTGAAACAAATATATTCATAAAAACTTAAAATCATCAAATTCTAAATGTACACTAAGATAAATTTATTACATTAAATAGTATTCATACTCAATATAATTATAAATAAAATTACATCTTTATTATCTAATATTTACTTAGAGAGATAAGATCAGAAAAAGAAAAACGGCGCCAAACCTTTCAACTCCTTCGGCAAGAAGCGAGAGAGAGAGAGAGAGAGTTTAGAAATGCAAATAAGATGAGAAAAAGCAAAAAGTGCCAAACCTTTCAACTCCTTCGGCAAGAAGCGACAACAGTCAAAACTTAGAACCAACCAGCAGAGATATGGCCAACCAAACCAAAAAAGATCTAACCCACATCCCACAAAAAAAAATCTCAATATAGAAATTTGAAAAAGCTCTGAGACATTTAGTTAATTTACAATCTCCATAAAAGAAAAAATGAACTTTAATGAATGTCAAAAAATGAACTCCAATCCTCCGGCAAAAGCAAACTACCAACATTAGAACAGTTAATATATAACTAAAAGATCAAAACAAACTTGACAAAAAAAAATGCTTGCTTCAACAGGCTAATGACCAATATAACCAGTAGAGCAAGAAGATCGATTTCATGTATTACCCAACTATCTATCTGGACATTGCAAGTTAGGAGGGCAACCAACAATCTCAAGTAAAGATGGATATCTATCCAATTCTCCATAAAAAAATTGAACTTTAACAACGAAGGATCGAGAAAAGATATTTGTGGACATTACTGAGCAACGACTAAAGCAAACCACGAGGATATAAATCAACTTTTTTCATATGATGATTCAAGCAACATTTTATATGCATCTAATAACCATTTATTTCTCGATTTAACACATAATAAATGATTGTATGTTGTCGTTCGGTACTTAACAACTTATTAAAATGCAAAGCACGCAACACAAGTATAGATAAAATTTCAATGACGAACTCTTCACTCATAATATTTAAAGAGATTCAATTAGAACAAACAACAAATTGATCAAAAATTGAGGTACTGAAGATAATATTCTTAATTTCAGCATACATATAAAAAATCAAAATCACATACAAACAAACCAAAAAATAAACAAATGCAACAAAGCAAGAAACTTTCCTATTAAAAAGGAATCAAAAGATTCATACGAATCATGTACTTCCTCTTTGCAGCAATACATCAAGATGCAGCAGGGTTTGATAAATATATACAGTTCCTTTCTTAAGACAAGATACATAAATTTAGTTGAACATACCTTCATCGCTGGCAACATTCACAAATGCATCATCAATTCGCAGACTCCCAACTGCAGCAAGTTTGCTATGAGTTCAATATTTTCTTACATCTCTCAAGGGTTTAAATTTTTATTTCCCACTACCATTTTAAGAAAGAGAACGTTAGCAGGAAGAAAAAAGAACAGAGAAGAATGGTGCAAAATGATGTAGCATAGTTTGTCACATAATAACATAATAATCTAATAAAATATCATCTTTACATGATAAATACATCCCCTCCACCAAAAATACACAAAACTAAAGAAATGAATTTTAAATAAAACAAGGTCAAATAAAAGTCAAGAGTCGTTCTTATCACTGGAACTTGAGAATCAAAATTACAAGAAGATTTTCCTGACCCTGCATGCCATACACAGGTCCCATGAAACTATCTAGCTTATCATATAATAATATTTGCTAACCTCAAAACGAGATATAGTTAATGAGTGCCACCTAACGATCATTTACCGACTGATGATATGGAATGCAAGACTTCAATTTCCTATAAAATGACTTTAAGAGAACAAGTTAGTAACATATGCAAAATTCCTTATTTAACGACAAGTACACTATATGATAGCAGTTAATTACAAAAGGATGAAGATTTCCACAAAAAAAAAAAAAAAAAAGGCACATGTTGAACCATATCAGGATGAAGGATGGTGGAGTCAATTTTAGCAAGTTCCACCTGACAATAAAATATTAAAGTACATTAAAGATAAGATGTTTTTATGCAGCAAGTATCACATCATTATAATTTCTTTATTGTAACTAGAAAGTGCCCAAATGGCCGGAAAAGTTGTCGCATAATTCGTACAGTAACAACAGTCAACAAATTGTCTAAGTGAATAAGTCATGGTAACATATTTGAGAAATATGCAGAGCATACATGTCATGGCGCTATTGCCCACTTATCAATATCACATCAATATCATAAAATTTGAGTAGAGCCTTATCAAAATATCAGAAATAGTTATTTTCTTGCTCACATCAATATCATAAAGTTTGAGTAGAATATCATCAAAATATCAGAGATAGTTATTTTCTTGCTCACATCAATATCATAAAGTTTGAGTAGAAGCTCATCAAAATGTCAGAGATAGTTATTTTCTTGCTAATTTAAGCAATCGACAATGTGCTGTATGTGAAAAATACAAAAGTTTAAGAATACCGGAAAAAGCTTTTTTCTTCTGTTTTCCACTTTGCATGGGACAGAAAAGAGTATTCCAGACTACTTCTGGCTTGTGTAGTAAGTAGTTCAAACTACCTACCAAAGAAAAGGGATGCTAGTTCAAGCAGTGAAGAAAAAGAGATAATATGAGAGAGATGAAATTGAGTCATTAATCATATATTAATTTGATTATCTTTTTATTTGTTCAATATTAGGTGGGCTACTAATTCTACTCATCCATGATGACTGCTCTTTCATCTCTTGTGCACAAGACGGGACTCAGACTCTTATGTTATTTCCAAAAAGATTTTTTTCAAATAGCACAAACAACAACAAAATTAGGTCATTACCTTTGGAGAATGAGAAACTACAGTGGACTGTAAGCAATTTATTGCTGCAAGAACAACTTCTTCACTACCATTTAGGAAGCTATTCTTGACAAAGACAAGCAAAGACTCCCATCCCGAAATGCAGAAGAAACTTTTGATAATTGTGAATTCTAAACAATGCAAGTCACAAAAAAAGTGAGGAAAAAAAATTATAAAGCACCAAACTGTAAGTTTTTTAAACTTCTAAGAAATGGAAAAAGAATCGTTGGATAATTCCACACAGCACCAGCGTAAAGTGTCTCATCCCATTGCTTTTGATCTGTATTTCGAATGCCAATTTATTCATCAAGACAAGGGGTATGAAGTGATTTAAAAGGCAAATTAACATTCTCAGAATAAAGCAAGCAGAAATCAGAAATCCACAATACCTATGATGTATAAGTATATACACACTCCTTTTCCATTGCGAGTTCCAAGTCCTTTACCTTGCCATTCATCTTTCCACGAAGTTGCAGCCTAAAAGCATGAAACTTTCTCAGTCAAAAATGAACATCAAGATTCATGTAATTTCAAGAGACTTCGAGCTTACCAAGTAAGATGCATGATCTAATCTACGAAAAAAATAATTCCAAAGACGATCTCCCAGAAGGTTTTTGAAAGCTTCTGGCCATTACTTCCAAGAGTTTGGAAAAGAATCCTTAGTGTTGAGTTCCTACCAAAAAGAGAAATTGTTGGTCGAAGCTGGAAGATATAACCATCTACAAGTTATACAGGCAGCTTCCCACAAGATGTAAGTCAAGAACAAAAGGAGATTGGAGCAAATAGATCTTTAACCACGCTAGCAGACACTTTGATAAGCTCCTTCACAATGAAGTCAGTAGCCATCCATAATCGATAGGTGTTAGACATATATTCAACCAGTCTTCTGAGAACGGAGCACCATACTCCAGCTACATCAATACATCTGCAAAACCAAATTGAATTAGGGCATGTGTAAAACTACTACGGAGGTGATATTTAGAGACCAAGCAGCCAGGAAAAGGAGTAGCATTGATCAGACTGCATGTCAGTTCAAGGTTAAATATGGGTTTGAAATTACCTGCTCAAGAAAAATAGCTTTTCTGTCAGAGAATCTGCTGCAGTGACAAGGCATAAGCTCCCAGGTTTCCTATCATCCCATGAAATTCAGTTCCATAAATAATATGCAGTAACAAAGACGATAATACTTATAATATGATGATGATGATGATGTGCCAATAAACCATTACATAACACTAGATGAATGTCGTATTTCATAATACTACATTGCCCACACACTCTGTAACAACCAAATACAAATGAGAGCAAAGAGTACCCCAATTTGATATACAAAAAGAACCACAAAAGAAGAATAAAAAAATGAATTTAAATTGTACAAACTACATGGGTTGAGAAATTAAATAAAAAAAATAACAGAGGGCACAAATGGCAAAGATTCTTCACCTATTTTCTTGCTAATTTATGCAATCAACAATGTGCAGCATGTGAAAAAACAAAAGCTTAAGAAAGCCGCATATGCTTAAAAACAAAAGCTTAAGAAAGCCGCATATGCTTTTTTCTTCTGTTTTCCACTTTGCATGGGACAGAAAAAAGGAGTATCCTAGGCTACTTCTGGCTTGTGTTAGTAAGTGGTTCAATCTCCTACCAAAAAAAAGGGGCGCTAGTTCAAACTAAGAAGAAAAGGAGACAGTGAGAGAGAGAGATGGAATTGAATTACATTGATTGGATTATCTTTTTCATTGTTAAATATTCGGTGGTTTACTAATTCTATTCATCCATGATGACTACTCTTTCATCTCTCGTGCACAAGATGGGACATGGACTCTTTTATCATTTCCAAAAACAATATTTTCAAATAGCACTAACAACAATAAAATTAGGCCATTACCTTTGGAGAATGAGAAACTACAGTGGGCCGTAAGCAATTTATTGCGGCAGAGCAACGTCTTCACCACCTTTTAGGAAGCTATTCTTGATGAAGACAAGCAAGATCCCATCCTGAAATGCAGAAGAAACTTCTGATATTTGTGAATTTAAAAGAATATAAGTCATAAAAAAGTGAGAAAAATAAATTAAAAAGTACCAAACTGGAAGTTTCTTAAACTTCTACAAAATGGAGAAAGAAAGGTAAAACCGAGCAATTCCACCCAGCACCAGCGCAAGTGTCTCATCCCATTGCTTTTGATCTGTATTTCCAATGCCAATTTATTCATCAAGACAATGGGTATGAAGTGATTTAAAAAGCATATTAACATTCTTGGAATAAAGCAAGCAGAAATCAGAAATCCATCATACCTGTGATATATAATATAAGCATATGCATTCCTTTTCCAATGCCAGTTTCAAGTTCTTCACATTGTCATTCATCTTTCCACGAGGTTGAAGCCTAAAAGCAGAAAACTTTCTCAGTAAAAAAAAAAATACAGGAAGATTCATGTAATTTCAAGAAACTTCGAGCTTACCAAGTGAGATGCATGATCAAATCTAGGAAAAAAATAATTCCAAAGACAATCTTCCCACATGGTTTTTGAAAGCTTCTGGCCATTACTTCCATTAGTTAGGAAAAGCATCCTTATTGTTGAGTTCCTACCTAAAGATGGAATGTCGGTTGAAGCTGGAAGACATAACCATCTAGCAGTTATACGAGCAGCTTCCCATGAGATGAAGTCAAAAACGAAAGGAGATTGGAGCAAATAGCTCTTTAACCATGCTAGCAGGCACTTTACGTAAGCCCTTCACAATGAAGTCAGTAGCCGTCCATAACCGATAGGTGTCAGACATACATTCAACCATTCTGAGCACTTAGCACTGTATGCCCCAGCTACATCAATTCATCTGCAAAACCAGATTGAATTAGGGCATGTGTAAAACTAGTATGGAGGTGATATTTAGTAACCAAGCAGCATGACAAAGGAGTAGCATTTATTTAAAAAGCTCTTCTAAAGCTCAAAGAGATCTTTATATCCTCCTAGGATATGTTAAATGGATTCACTTTAGAGCATCATAATTGGCTCAACTTTCATCAAGTGTTTCTGAAACGTAAGACAATTTCAGTAATGTTGTGATGCATGTTGTCCAGGACAAATGATTTCAATATAAGAGAGAAAATGTTATCATATAGGGGAAGTTGCACAAATACAACACAAAACCATAACCAAAATCACTTTCTTACCTTGAGATGACAAGTTGACAGAATGAGGGAAATAGAACCACAAAATGTAACGTCTTCTCAGATTCTCCTTAGAGACACTCTCCTTTAAATGAGGATGCAAAGGAAGAGAGAATATTATTTCTAGATGTATTACAAGATGTGCAAGCTCTTGGAGTACAAATATAACTTCTTCCACCATTGCTAAAGGCAAGGAACGGTCACCTGCGCATGAAATGCAATGATTCAAACAACATACAGACGGAGCAGAAATCGTAAAGAAAGAGATCTTTTGATCACAAACCTAAGTCATTCTCATCCATGAAGAATTTTCTTAATATGAAGTCATATCTTGACATCGGTGTCATGATTGAATCTTTGCTCACTTCAAGTCTAAGCTAAATTCCATCATTTATTTCATAGCTGCAAGTAAAATCATCAGGGTGAGATATGGAACACAAAAAATCATTGATCAGCATACCAGTTTAAAGTTAAATATAGGTTTGAAATTACCTGCTCTAGGAAAATAGCTTCTATGTCAGAGAATCTGCTATAGTGAGAAGGCATAAGCTCAACAGTTTCTTGAGGCAAACAACAAATACATGATGCGCATCAATCGAGATTATAAATTAGTCTATGCAGAATCTGTTAATGCAGCATTGCTCTTAATAGCTACTGCCTAAACATTTTGCTAGTCTTCAAGCAAACTTAAAACACCAACAGAGTAACAAAGGAATCTACTAAGCAAAGAGGCCTCACAAATCTCACATAATATAACTCAAAGAAACTCAAAACATCATGAATGTGTAGAATCCCAACTTAAATGCTAATTTAACCTCTCTTTAATTCTTTGAGTGTGTGTGTATAGCCTTTTGCACCTAATTATTCACAGCTCGAATAAGTTTATTGTCAAAATAAAAATTTTTAGAAGTCCATAAGCTTGCTTTTCATGTCACTCTCTTACTAATGTAGGCTAATCACAACACCAAGGATTATTAGGACTTTAATAAGCTTGTAACGTGTGGCTAAAGGTGATGGTAGAATAAAGAATAATATTGTAGCTCAAATCATCATAACACATAACCATCCTAGGACATTTCTCAAGAGCACCAACACAACACCGCCAAACTCATTTTCATCTTTGAATTTGTCATCCTCCTTTATTTTTGACTCCCTTCTTTTCTTCTTCTTTTTTCTTCCTTTTTTTTTTTTTTTTTTTTTTTTCTTTTTTTTCTTTTTTTTGTCCTTTTTTCTGTTTTTTTTGGGAGACATATAAAAATATGCATAAATATTTTTGTGGAACTGCACCCATCCTCCAAAATATTTCCATGGCTCTAAATATTTTTCCTAGAATGATCATGTATTGTGAGTGAAAGGTAACAATTATGAAAATGTATTTCAAGCTATGACAAATATTGGGTGACAAAGAAAAAGCTCAATTAGGCTCAAAGGGGTATGCTAGAGATAATAAATATAAATGGGTTGGCTTGATAGGCTTAAATGATCCAAAGAAGGCCTAAATCATGTCCCTAATGTCATGTAGTTTAGAATTTCGCCTCAAGTGATAATCAAACAAGTTCTAGAATCCTATAAAATCATAAAAGTTACCGAATTTCTATAAACTCACTCTAAGCATGTAGAAAAACTAAGTGCTAAAGGCTACGTGCTTAGAGTGTCAAAGAATTACAAGAAAAGGGAAAATTACCATAAAAGTCAAGCACACACAAATATAACATTCATCATTTCCCAAGAGCTATAGACAGTTAAATTCGTATCATCGGCCTTAAGTTTTCAATCCCAATTATTACTCGAAACCATTTTTTTTTTTTTTTTTGCCCTTGGTGCCACCACATCAAATTTTAACCTCCATGCTGTAAGCTCTTTTCTGCAAAGTAAAAAAAAAAAACACAAACAAAATTAACAAAGCTCAAAAACTAACTAGAAGTTAAGCAAACTGCATCTAGTTTATAAGTATAAAACCCACCCACATTTATAGTACTTGGAGTATGTTAGAGGCCAAATATATAATGGATGAGTTAAACAATCAAGTGGCATGCTAGTTGTCAAGAGTTGATGATAAAAAATTTCACCTACCCGATTGAATTGAATTTTCAGGCCATATACAATTAGGTTTTGATGATGGGTAAAGAATAAAAATTGTAGCTATTTCTTTTCTAATATATTTTCATATGTCATTTGTCAAATTTAGATGCGGATTGAGGAAAATATGGTCAAATTACGGATCATGTTTAAGAGCCATCCTTTAATATCAGCAACGCATAGCAGCATATTTCTTGACTATTTTATCATATTTTCTCACTATATTATCTTCATCAAACTTGTTTATCTACCTATTGCATATAACATATCCAAATTTCAGCCCCAAAATAATTTTGGTTTAAGAGATATGACCTAATTGATAAAATAGGTTAGGATTAAGCGTAACTATGATTCGAATTTTTGGTAATCTATTTTGTAGAACCACTTATAATCTAACTTCTTTGATCTTTACATGTTTAGTATGGAAAGTTTGCATGCATGAATAACTTACCAATCTATAGCCTTAAAAATTAACCCAAAACCATTTCAGAATCAAAAGTTACGCCAGTTTTTCTAAAACCTACACAAAATAAAAGTTAAAACTTTTTAATCTCATTTTTTTATGTTTATTTTCCATTTTTTTAAAATAAAAAATACTTTAATTGGGAGTTCTAATGATAATTTCAAAGTAAAAATAATTATATAAATCCTAACTAATTATACACTTATAAATGTTCATCACTTCCTACATATAATTTGGCCACTTGGTATTGCACATGGTACGCACATATAATTTTCATTCTTTTGTTTGGCTAGTGATCTATTTTGGACTCTGTAGTGAAAGTTGTAGATAAATATTTATTTTACTTATTTAAAAATCCTTTATAAGATGTACATATGTAGGTTTGATATTAGAGTAGTGACCGGAGAGCCAATTAGATTAACGCATTTGTACTTTTATAAAATGTATTCTTATTTAACTAACATTAATCAAATGATAGGTCTTTATCTTTATTTCTATATTGTTAAATTTAAACCACATACCTAGATGATATATAGCTATTGGCATGATATCATATGTTGATATCATAATAAGTTTGTTGAAGACAAGATGGTGAGAAAATATGTCACAATTATTAATAAACATGCTCTAATATGTTGTTAATATTAATAGATGACTCTTGAACATGATTCAGAAATTTGACCATATTTCTCTCATCCAACAACCAAATTTGACAAATGATATATGAAAATATATCAGTAAACAAAGATCTACAACCTTTATTATTTACCCATTATCAAAATCTGGCAGTATCCATCAGAAAAATGCAATTCAATTAGATAGTTGAAAATTTAGAGGATTTAGGGTGACAACTTACTAACTCTTGACAATCAGCATAACAATTGATTGTTTAACTCCTCCATTATATGTTTGGCCTTTAACATACTTCAAATACTATAAATAGGTCATGTATTAAACTTGTAAGACTGGGGGGTAGAGGGTTTCTTTAGGCTAAATTGTCTAATAGTAATATAAGTTGTTTAGTAGTAATCTAAGTTTTCTAGTAGTAATGTAAGTTTTTTTAGTAGAAATATAAATGTATTATCTAGTTTCTTTTCTATTTTTAGTCTTTTCTACTTTTATTATGTCTTTCTAAATTTTATTTTGCTGAAGAAAAAGGGTGAACCTCTTGACAGATAAGATAAACAATTATAAGGGTAGAAAATATTTAAGTGTGTTGTATTATTGTTTTAATTTTTTATCTAAACCCTACTTATTTTATGGTGATTGTTGATTTATGTATCACTAGTGGCACAACAAATACTTGGGTTCATTTAGTTAGACGTTTGGTTTTACTACACCTACCGCTAACGTGAAACCTTGATTTTGTAATACCCTTTAACCTAACTACAGGATCTAAACAAGCTAATACAGTTAAGTCAAGAAATATGAACTTTTCATCAATACTAGAGTTATGGTTTTAATAAAAGTTTCTATTTTTTACTATAAGAGAAAGAACTTGAATTCATTTGTTGTTTTATTTTATTGTAAAATCACCATACACATAAATCAAAATTGAGTACATATGTTTACAAAACCATAACAGAGCAGCTTATTTAAAAACAAAACAGAGTTTTCAAAATAGACTACAAAATAGCTCGAAGCATGGTATATGAACAAATCTCTGCCCGACCACTCTAGAGACTTAGTCAACCTCTAAACCTGTATATTTCCACTTGCATCACATGGATCTAATGAGCCAAAAGCTCAGTAAGGTGAAACTGATGTAATAACAAATAACATATATGCATATCTTATAAATCATTAAATGCATTATTCAATTTAATAACTTTCATTCATAAATCATTCTTTAGGGCCCTTGAAGTGTGGTATCTAACTAATAGCAATAGGCTGTGGTTTTCGGAACCTATTCATAATGATTGGCTAATGAGAGAAATAATACGGGGTTTTCATACTTGGTCTTTCAACATCAGGTATTAGCCGTATTCTGTCTCATTCATTATAGCTTTCCTATACCGGTTTTTCAACCTCAAATATGTACTACCATTTGTTGGGTCTGTCGGTCCCTCTCGCGTCCCTTGTCTACCCAACCATCAATTAAGTACCATACTTTCTTTTCAAAAGAACTTATTATACTCTTAAGAGTATCATGCTTCATGAACCATGAATGCATCGAACATTACATCACTTGACAAATAATGACAATCACATTAAAAAACAAATAACATTATATGATTCTTGTGATACACCAAATAAAAGTTTCAACTTACCTCAAGTCCGCTTTGTGTTAAGTGAAAATGTCAATCTCTTTGGAAGATAGGACGTGTTTAAGGCCTAACATAATCAAATCATATATCTTTTAATATTATTTTTATAAATCATATAGTCTATTCTAGTTAAAATTATATACACATTTCAATCTTTTGTAAATAATTTCATATCAATTACATAACCTTAAAAATAATGAATACTCCATATTTTACTACTAATTCAAGACATTAAATATTAGGGCAGCCATTAAATAACTAATAATTCAAATATAATTATTAGGACAACCCACAAAATATGAACACAATCCAAATTAAAATGACGTAGACTTAGTTATAACTTAAATTGATTTTAACCTTTAATTAAGCAAACTAATTACTATTGTTCACAATCATTTGTAGGCACTTCTAAACATAATATAAGCATTACAAGATTAATAGAAACAAGTAAATTAAGCATATTTCACAAGACTATCAATTTTGCTAAAAACTAGCTTAACTAGCTTGGTTTTGGCTTCAAGTCTATCCCACTTGAGTTTTCATTCATCTACAAATTCATCGTAAGAAATATTGAAAAAGAATATACCTTGATTAAATTGGAATTAACCTTCACAATCAATGATTCTCAAGCTTAAAATGGTGGAAACTTGTTCTTGTTTGTGTTCTATGGATTCTTACGGATTGAATTTAATTTTTCTGAGTAAGAGAGTGTAGAAATTTGGGAGAAACAAGAAGATGGGCTGGTCGTTTTTTAGGAGCATCCACAAGAAAACATGGCTAAAAATGAATTGTTTGACATTTCAAAGAGAGGTAAGTGGAGGGTGATGATTTGTTGCATCATGCTTGGTATCTTCTTATGCCAAAAGCCATGTTTATGGACTAAGGAGATGACAAAAATTGATGTTTTGGTATTATAATCAAGCGTAGTGTGGTTTAGAATGATTTCATGCAGCCTAATTAGCCTACCAATCAAATTGTATCATTTTGCATACTTTTAATTCGCCAAATGTAATATATTTTAAAAATATATTTAGAAAATTAATCACTTTAGAATGTAACAAATATGGATCAATACAAATAATTCATTTCATGACCATTCAACACATCAATCTTCCTTAATCAAGATACCGAGCTTTTCACTACAAAAAGTCACTTAAGTAATATGTTAATAAAAAAAATAAAAGTCTGATATCATATTTCATATACTAGTGCATGTTAAAGCATAAGTGGAGCATATAGTAACAATTATTCATGTTCGTGCAATTATGCTATTTGTATGCCATAATCCAAGCGTATTGATTAGATATATATATTCATGCAAGATGTTTATTATTGGCTCTGTAGGAGATAATTGAGCATTACAATCCTTATTTCCTTATAAAAAATTCATCCTCGAAATTTGACATATCAAATAATTTTGGATACTTGCTCTGCATTTCTTCTTCTCTTTCCTACGTGGCCTATTCTATAGAATGATTCCTTCACAATACTTTAACAAGTCGAATCTATTTCGTTCTCAACTATTTTTCCTTCTGATCCAGAATTTGTATTGGTTTCTCTTCATAGGCTAAATTAGGAGTCAATTCCAATAGTTCATAACTCAACACATGAGAGGGGTTTGAAATGTACTTTCTCAATATAGATACATGGAAAACATTGTGAACACTAGATAATGATGGAGGAAAGGCCACTCTATAAGCTTTATCACCAACTTTTTCAAGAATTTCGAATGGGCCAACATACTTTGGGCAAAGTTTTTCTTTCTTTCCAAATCTCATGACACTTTTCATCAGAGTTACTTTTAAAAACATATAATCCCCAACGTCAAACTCTAGATCTTTTCTCCGTTTATCTACATAAGTTTTCTATATACTTTGCGTGATCTTCATTATCTTTTGTATTTTCTCCACTACCTTAGCGGTATGTTGAACTACTTCTGGACCAAGTAGGCTTCGTTCTCTAACTTCATCCTAATGAACTGGAGATCTACATTTCCTTCCATACAATGCTTCATAAGGCATCATTCCAATTGTTGATTGGTAACTATTATTATAAGTAAACTCCACTTATGGAAGCTTCACATCCAAACTCCCTTGAAATTCTAGCACACAAGCTCTTAACATATCCTTTAATATCTGAATAAACCTCTCTGATTGCCCATCACTTTGTGGATGAAATGTTGTACTAAACGCAAGTTTCGTTCCCATGGCACTGTGTGAGCTCTTCCAAAATGTAGATGTAAACTTAGGATCTCTATCGGATACTATTGAAACTGGCACTTCATGTAACCTGACTATCTCTTTAATATATTGTTGAGCATACTGGTCCATATTGTATGTGGATTTCACTGGAAGAAAATGGGTTAATTTAGTTAATCTATCAACAATCACCCATATAGAATTATAACCCTTTTAAGTTCTAGGTAATTCAAGCACAAAGTCCATTATAATATGCTGCCATTTCCACTCTGGAATCAACAAAGGGTTCAACAACCCTGATGGTATTTGATGTTCAATCTTAACTTGTTGACAAGTTAGACATTCAACCACAAATTTTGCTATATCTCTCTTCATTTTAGGCCATAATGTTGTTGTAAGTCCTTATACATTTTTGGGTTACCTGAATGTACCGAGTAGAGAGTAGTATGAGATTCTTCTAAAATATCTCCTTTCATGGCCATGTCAAACAACACACATAAGCTCTCTTTATATCGAATAATTTTATCATCAATAACAGAGAAGTCCAGCCTCTTTCCAACATCAATCTTTTTTTTTCAATCTACACAGTTGCATATACACCTTTTGATCTTTTTTAATTCTATCTTGAAGTGCAGGTCTCAACACTAAGATTAACAATGAACACTTTTTCTCTTTAGATACAATTTCAAGCTCTAATCCCTATAAATCTAGTAATATTGACTTTTATATGACAAAAAGAAAATACGTGGATTTTCTGCTCAATGCATCTGCAACTACATTCACTTTACCAGGATGATAGTTGATCACGTAATCATAATCCTTCACAAGTTTTAATTATTTTCTTTATCTCATATTCAGCTCCTTTTGGGTAAAGAAATACTTCAAACTCTTATGATCTGTGTATATCTCATACTTCTCACCATACAAATAATGTCTCTAGATTTTCAAAGCAAAAACCATAGCAACAAGTTCCAAATCATGGATTGGGTAATTCTTTTTATATTCCTTCAATTGCTTTGAAGCATAGATAATAATCTTCCTATTTTGTATCAAAACAACACCCAAACTATTTTTTGAAGTGTCACTATATACCACGAATCCACCAATTTCCTGTTGGAATGGTAAGAACAGGAGTTATAGTTAATTCATGTTTCAGTTCTTGAAAACTTATTTCATAAGCATCGGTTTACAAGAACTTCACATTTTTTTTTGTTAACATTGTCAATGGAGTTGCTATCTTTGAAAACTTCTAAACAAATCATCGATAGTACCCTACTAATCCTAAGAAACTCCTTACTTCTGATACATTTGTTGGTGTTGACCACTTAATGACAGCTTCTACCTTGTCTGGATCAATAAAAATACCATTCTTAGATACTACATGACCTAGGAATACCACTTGCTTAAGCCAAAATTCGCACTTATTGAATTTAACATACAACTGCTTTTCTTTAAGAACTTGCAGCACAATCTTCAAATGTTCCTTGTGCTCTTCTTTATCACATGAACAAATTAGGATATCATTAATAAACACAATCACAAATTCATTGAGATATTACTTGAACACCCTATTCATTAGATCCATAAAAGCTGCAGGGGCATTAGTTAAACTGAAGAGCATCACTAGAAATTCATAATGTCCATACCTTGTTAGACAGTCTTTTATATGTTTTCTTCCTTGATCTTCAATTGATGATACTCAGAGTGCAAATCAATCTTTGAAAATACTAATACTCCCTACAATTGATCAAACAAATCATCTATTCTTGAAAGTGGATACTTATTCTTGATTGTTACTTTATTCAACTCTCTATAATCAATGCACAACCGTAATGTACCATCCTTCTTTTTCACGAACAACACAGGTGCTCCCCAAGGAGAATAACTACGGTGAATAAAACCCTTATCAAGCAATTCTTGCAATTGAACTTTTAACTCTTTCAATTATGTTGGTGCCATTCGATATGGTGCTTTAGAAATAGGGGTGGTCCTTGGCATAACATCAATCACAAATTCAATCTCTCGATCTGGTGGTAGTCCTAATAAATCATCTAGAAATACCTCAAGAAATTCTTGAACCACATCTATATTTTCTGGCTTCAATTGTGCTTCGACCAAAGTGTCCAGAACACTTGCCAAATATCTAACACAACCTTTATTTAACATCTTTTGAGCTTTCAAAGCAGTTATAATTGGTAAGGACCGTGACAATGAGGTACCACTAAACACAAACTATTCTTCCACAGGTGGCTAAAAAATCACAATCTTCTTATTACAATCAATTGTTGCATGATATTTAGTAAGCCAATTCATACCCAGAATAACCTCAAAATTTAGCATTGGTAAAATAACAAGATCCGCATAAAGTGTCCTATCACTAATCTGAATAGAACAAGTCCTTAACATTTGGTTGGAATCCATTTCTTCCCCAGATGGAACAGTCACACTATACCTTATTTTTAATAAATCTGGTGTAATGCCTAATTTTCTCACAAATGCACGTAGTGGAAATGAATACATAGATCCAGAATCTATCAATGCAATTGCAGGTATTCTAGAAATTAAAATGGTACATGTGACTGCGGAAGCATCTACATCAACTTGTTCTTGTGTTATTGCATATACTCTACACCATACTGTTAGGCTATCATTTGCTATATGTCCAGAATTTCTACACTTAAAGTAACGATTAGTACTACTAAAGCATTCCCCAAAATGATTCTTCTCACATTTAGCACATTTAGGCCTTTCAACTGTAGTAGAAGTCTGCCCAACTCTGGGACGCCTTTCATTCCCTTGGTTTGATTTTTGCTCTCCTTTCTTCGACTGGTTCAGATTTCTTGGAGTGAATACTTGCTTCTTTTGTTGATGGAATTTCTCAATTTCTTTATCATCTAAGTCAACTATCAAAGTCTTGTCCATCAATTCCCTGAACTCTGTTACTGAAGACATTCTCATATCTCTTCTAATTTCAGGATTAAGGCCCCTCAGAAAATGATCCATTTTCTCATTGTTGTCTCTGGCGATGTATGACACATACTTGCAACCCTCTTTAATTTTTCTCACATAAATCACATACAGACATCCCTCCTTGTTTTAACTTCAAAAATTCTTTTACTTTGAGCGACCTAGCATCTCTAGTGAAATACTTATCATAAAAGATTGTTTTAAATCTCTCCCATGTTAGCTTTTCTATATTCACTGCAAGCTTAGCTCCTTCCTACTAGGTTCTAGCATTCTTCTTCCATAAGAAAATTGCACAGAGTACCTTCTGAGCATCGTTAATTCGCATGTAGTCAAAGATAGTGTCTAATGATTTCACCCATTCCTCTACAACCATGGGATCAGACCCACCATTAAAATCAATAGGTTCAATCTTTCTAAATTTCTCACATACAGCTTGTGAATTATCCTGTCGAGCTTGTGGTGAAGGAAGTCACTGATTTTGTTCTTGGTTTCTTTGTTGCATATCTAGTAATTGTTGTATCTGTTCACCATGCATTCTAGTCTGTTGTTGAATGAGATTAGTCAAATTATTCACCACACTATGATTACCCTCACGATCATCCATTGTCTTCTTTTTTGGTGCCATGACCTAATATGCATTGCCCAATCTCATTCCATTCATTAGCCAATAATAAATGCATAATCATAACAATAGCATAAAATAAGATCTAATCAAGTAAACATAAAAATAAATAAACAAATAGTTAACTGAGTTTCCCAGCAAATATTTATATATTTTAAATCATATTAAGCCCATCTTTATTTTTTTTTCAGAAATATAATCTTAAATTCTTCAGACAACTTCTCTATGGTTCGACCTCGAACTCACGAGAAATTTATTACTTGACACAACCTGCACTTAGGTTTGCAAACCTTAAAGTTGTAGCAAGTTTTTGGTGCCATTGCCGCGGAAGGCAAGGTAAGTATTCATGTTTGTAAATATTCTTTTTTGTAAATATTGTGTGTTTATTTTCTTTATGATTATATGGTTATATGGTATTGTAGTCATAATTCTCAGTGTTTAGTTAGAAATAATTCTGAAACTTTGTTTGAAAATTTATTTGAGTAACCTCTACACACTTTCACCATGGCTGAAAATGAAAGTGTCTAGGATGAAAATGAGAATCAACAGGCGTGTACCATGTGTTATTATTTGCAACCTCCTTGGAACTTTTCTCATTCTTGTTTCATTTTCCTCTCAATGCAAATAACTTTTGATTAAAGCCAAGTATGAACCATTTACTTTCTAATTTTTATAGTTTAGACTCTGAATGCCCTTACTTGCATTTGAAAAAATTTGATGAAGTATTCGCCACTTTTGATGATCAAACTTGTACAAATAAAATTATTATGCTCAAATTATTT
>CM033105.1:7851193-7960626 GCA_019321725.1 Paulownia fortunei | reverse complement strand
CTTATCTCTCACTTGCTGCTTCACATAAGCAGCACACCCCTATACCCTAAGGTATTTATAGGAAGGTGTCTTTCCACACTACATCTCATATGGTATTTTGGGCATGGCTTTAGATGGCACACTATTTAATAGGCATACCGTCGTTTCCAAGTCATAGCCCCAAAATGAAAGAAGCAATGAAGTGAAGCTCATCATAGATTAAACTATGTCCAATAAGGTTCGATTCTTACATTCCGCAACTCTGTTGAGTTGGAAAGTAGCAGGAGGAGTCCACTGTGAGAGAATCTCATTCTCTTTTAGATAATCTAAAAATTATGTGCTTAAGTATTCACCTCCTCTATCAGATTAAAGAGTTTTTATACTTAATCTAATTTGTTTCTTTACTTCAGTTCTGAATTCTTTAAACTTTTCAAATACTTCAGACTTGTACCTTAAAAGGTACACATAACCATACCTAAAGAAGTCATCGGTAAAGGTTAAGAAGTAGTTATAGTTCCCACGAGCACTAACATTTAGTAGCCCACATATATGTGTATAGATCAAATCCAATAGATGCTTGACTCGCTCCACTTGTCCAACAAATGAAGATTTGGTCATCTTTCCTTTGAGGCAGGATTCACATGTTGGCAGTTCTTGCTTTTTCTTTAGATCAAACAATTATGCCAATTTGTTAATCTTTTTCTCAAAAATATGTCCTAATCTTGCATGCCACGGGCTCATGAAACTATGATTATCTACTTTCTCTTATTTTGTTGAATTGTAAAAATAGGGTTATGGGGAGTAACAATATATAAACAATTTGTCAAATAACTAGAATAGATAAAATCAGAATATTTGACAATGGATCAACTTCTATTCTCAATGGTAAATCTAAAACCTTCTCTATCCCAAACTGGAATAGAGATAATGTTCTTAATAATATCTAGAACAAAAAGACAATAGTTTAAAACTATTACAGAACCATTTTCAAAAGCTAGATTAACAGTCCCTATAGCTAATGCAGCAACTCTTGCTCCATTCCCCATCCTAAGGACCATCTCCTCTCCATTCAATTTCCTACTTCTTGCCATCTGCAAATCATTGCAGATATGTGAGCCACAACCAATATCTAATACCCTTAGCTTTTAGCTTGTTGGGTTTAGAGGAACCTTTTTTTTTGTTTTCCTTTCTTGGGCTTTTTAGCCTTTGATCCAGAAGCAAATCCAACAAGTAGAACCGGCTTGTCCTTTTTCATGGTAGACTCAGTCGTCTTTAACATGTTCACAAGCTCAGTAAGCCTAGTCTCCATGTTGTGCATATTAAAGTTGACAACAAAGGTGTCAAATGATAGAGGTAGAGACTGCAGCAGAAGGTCCGTATAGAGTTCGTTCTCCATAACGACTCTAAGGGATGTTAGCCTTTCAATGAGAGTTATCATCTTCAATCCATGATCATGGACTGAAAAGCCCTCAGTCTTATGACATTTGAAAAGCTCTTATGAAATCTGATATCTTGTATGCTGAGTTCTTTCACCATACAACTCTTGTAGGTGAATGAGGATCCCATAAGCAGTATCTTGATCCTCGTTCTGCCTTTGCAGTTCATTTAACATCAATGCCAGCATATAGCATCGAGCCTGCAGATTATCATCGACATGACATAAATAATCTGCATAAGCCTTTGAAGTAATATCCTCCGGTGGAACTGAAGAAGGCACACTGTCGAGGACATATACCCTCTTCTCCGACTGAAAAACTATCTTCAGGTTTCTTAGCCAATCGATAATGTTAGGTCCAGTTATTTATTTTGTTCAAGGATTGTTGCAAGTGGATTCTTTTCCATTTTAGTAGAATAATCTACAAAACATGCACGAAGCAGAAAATGAGTAAACTATGGAAAAATGTATTCATTAAATATAAGGTCTTTAATACTAAATGTCTTCCACCATTTTCATCGAATTCCATCACCCCTAATGGAATTTTGGGAAACCAAATTTCCTAGTGAGCTTGAGGTCCAATGGAAATTTTTTACACCTCAATTTTATGAGCCCATGAAATATTTCTATCAGTAGTCAACTCTTTGACGATTGTATTACTATACAACCCTCAAGTTTGTTTTGTCTTACCTCTTCCTATACACTCCAATTTTATGAGCCCATATAGTACTAAGTGTCAAACAATACCTATCAAACATTCATGTAGATAGAGTATCAAGATGTCCTACGACTCATAGCCAACATAATGACGATTCCATCCCACGAGCATCTCAATGCTTGGTAAAGATCACAACTTTCCAACATAAGACCACCCCACGACTCATGGCCAGTGATTAAGTGCGATAGAGGTCGTTATGTCTCTATCTTTGATGGTAGGCATGGAAGGATAGGTCTTACCTAACATGTCCATTTTTGTTCGAAATTGAATTTAAAAAAAAATTCTTTTACTTAATTTTAGTAAATTAAGTGGCGTTTAATTTTATCCAAGACATCATCTAATTTAAATTAAGTTGGTTATTTAATGCATGGCATTATAATATCATTGCACAAGCATAAAAACATTAAATAAAATCCTAAACATGCATCTAATACATACTTAAATAAATGGATGATCATGAACCAGTCCTATGCAATCCATTTGAGCCAAAAATGGACCTAAGGTCAGTCTAAGGGTAATAAAATAAAATAGAACATATTCTATTACATAATTACATCCCATACAAACATGGGCCTTCTTTGGAATCTCTTTTTTTATTCTCCTTCGTCTTCTAAAGAAAAAGAAAAATCTTACCATCTATTCTACTCTCTTTACAGAAAATAAAATAACTTACATAGATGGAATAAGGGGCTCACAGACCCCATTTTAAAACACAAAATATTAAATAAAACCAATTACATTGGTTCAATGAATCATGATCATACCATACATGCTCATAATTAATTTCATATGTAATTATCAAAATATATAAATTTACCAAGTTGTTAAACGCAATTTTTGACTTGGGATAATTTTAAATATTTGAAAAAATAATTTTTTTAGAAATTATTAAAATTATTATTTAATTTCAATATTTCAAAAATTAAAAAAAATATATATATAATGAAAAATGGACCCGAAATGACACAACGGGCAGTACAGTTGTTTCCCGTCGTGCGACCATACGCACTTGCTGCTGGCACCCATCGAGCGACCGTGCATGCCTACTGTCGGCCCCCGTCAAGCACCTATGCGCCCCGTCATTTTTTTTTTTCAAATTTAAATAATTTTAAATAAGAAATTAAAATTATCCAAATTAAAAATCACTGAAAATATGCAAAATCAAGTTTTACATAAGTAACATGAATTTAGACAACTTAAAACATGCATACATAATCCGAAATTCATTGAATAAACGAAACTATAGCTCTGATACCACTGTAGGGTTCGCTATAATCACAGGGGTAAATATAACGAAAAATTAAAATTTTATCAAACATAAATTTAACCCATTTGATTCGAAAGTGATTTTAACGATCGCGCTTATTTAAGTGAATATATAAATAAATATTAAATTCGGATTATACCTTCCATGCACTCCGATTGTTGTAGGGAATGAAGCAATCAATTGCTTATCCTGGACTATCAGAACTCACAGGGATTCAAATGTCTCCTATCTATCAGGTCCACAATACGAAAGAGCAACATCAATCAAAAGAATTCGCTAGTATCCTTTTAATTGTTTACTAGTCTAAATTTGGAGTAAATTTTCAAGAACAATAAAGATTGATTATTTAAGTTCTTGAAATAATAATATGAAGAAAATAACAAGAAACTAATTTTCTTTTTCTTTCTCTTCTTTTCTTGGAGAGTAAAATAGAAGGCTTTAAACAAAATAATTTTTGCTCTAATTTTCTAAATTAATTATGTAATTTTCATCCCTCATATATATAGGATTGAAAATTTTAATCATTTTCCAACTCTTGGAAAGTTTTTCAATTTTGAACTACTTTAAAACCATATCTTGGAAGGATTCCTAATTTTCCAACAACTCTTCTATTTTCTCTCTCTTATTGTATGTGGACTAATTTGATACTACATTAATCATCAAAATTGTCTACATATATTTTTGATATTAATTTAAACTTTTCAAATTATATCAAGATAGATATATATCATATATATACTATAATTATATTTATATATAAATTAAATTTTAGTGGCCGATTTTATCCCATAAAATCGGTCACTATATTTATTTATCTATAAATATGTTAATTAAATAAATTATATTTATTTAATTTATTCTCTTCATATTTTAGTGGACTTTTTAAGTGACCCACATTAATTTTTTAGCTTGGATTCAAAAATCCACAAATCAATCCAGTTGATTAATTTAATTTACTCCAATTGAGCTTTTTAATCAAATTAGGTCTAATTAAATAATTCAATTATTTAATTAAATAATTTAATTTAATCATTAAATTAAATAGAACCCACAATTAATTAATTAATCAATATGAATTAATTAATTTCCAACCATTGGATAAATCCTAAAATTAGAAATGTTACTTTTCATAAAGATGTGTGACCTCTTAAGTTCACTACTAAGCTAGTAGTGGGTTTGCAACATTTGCAACTTATGAATAATAATTATTCTAATTAATTAATCCAATTAATTAATTCACCTGGAATTAACTCCTTAATTCCAAGAACTTCACTATCCATGAAAATTCCTAGCAAGTAATCATGGCAAACTAGATTTAGGTGAAATAACGAGCAAACCTATTTCCATTGCGAAGTACCATACATGTAAGGTCATTTCGATAACTAATCTCCCGATTGAATCTAGGGTATGAATTATAAGTCGAAACTCTAAATGATTCAATAACTGTAATTTTATTTCAAGTTCCAATAATTCATGATGAATCATGATTCATCCTGCCTTGGCCAAGATCTTTGATTTATGAATTATGAAAACACAGGAGATTCCCTTGTTTAAAGAGACAAATGTCAAATTCTATATTAGCTACTGAGAAACCTCTATGCACACCAGTGCAACACCCAACATAGCCCCTTTGTGATTGTCAAGCAATCAGAAGATATATCAAAGTGCTACAGGATACACACAAGGCTACCATTGTGTCTCAAGTTTGAGGGTTAGTCGCGTACTATCACAACACATAAATTCTTATTTCGACAGGCAAAACCTCCAACTAAGAATTTCTTGTGGGCCATGTTCAGTGTATTTGTTCTCTAACAAGCACCCATATACATGCATTTGCGTCTCTATGCTAATGCCAATGGACTGTGACATCCTCATCTCACGAGTATGCATCATATGTGCTAGTTTTACTGAACTATTTGATATCCTATCTCAACAAGTTCTCAACTCGGAACTTATTTAATACCAAAGCCTTAGAGGCATGTTCCATGATCGCCATCATATGCGTGACCATGCCCCGTAGCTAAATTTGGTCTAAGGACTTTATCTAATGTGTAGAAATAAAAGATGCAAGACATAAGATAAAGAGAAAGCCTTTTTATTAATATAATTCCCAATAAGATTGTCTTTATAGAAGAAAAAGACTATAATACACCCAATCTAATTGGGGCGTTGGACATCCTACCCTAACACGAGTTAGGCCTACCCCCAAGAAATTTTATTCAGCCCGACTTTGACTACTTCACCTTGGGCCGATCTAACTCAAATCGGCCCAATTGATAATTTTAACCTTTGCTTGCCCAGCACCTAGCACAATTTAGGCACTAGCCTCCTCGGTTGGGCTCTAGCCCCATCAACTGGTGCTAGCCTTGCCTAATGCCCAACTTTATTGCTCAGAACCTAGAATAAGTTAGTTGTTCGCACCCAACATCGTTCAAATAGTGCTTGGTGCCTACCCAACCCCACTAAAAAGAAGGCCTCATGTCACTGCTCATCTTGGGTCCTGGCAGTCGCCTACCTGGCCGCTAGTCATGGGTTGCTTAAGCAACCCATTTTGTTTCTTTTTAGTTTTTTAAATAAAAAGAAAATTATATTTATTCTCAAACAAAGAAAAAAAAATCATCCTCATTAATGACACACATTGTTTATCTAATAAACATTTTAAATTCAATATTCATGCAAATCGAGTACAACGTAATATTGAAGAATTAAATTTGCATAACTGAAGTTCTGATACCATAATTGAATTTTCATAAGCTCCAAGATATATGGCACAACAAAATTTTATATGCAATTTAATCTATATATCTCATTGCTACAACAATTGATCGATTATGCGTAATTATATTCTTGTGTAAGTTAAGTTCAAAACTTTATAAATGTAGCTCTTGATAAGTGCAGCAAACTTTGAAATGATCCAAATTGTTCTCAACCTCCTACTATTGAAATCGGGAGTTTTGATTGACAATCACGAACTTGTAAGCCCTTCATTGCAAATAATTCGCCTAAAAGCTCCAATTATATCTTCTCTAAAGTTGATCCACACCTTGAATGCCCATACGAAACTAAACCTTTGTTGACCCTAATTATTTTAGTATCTAAAAAAACTGAATTGTTCTCATAAATAGTTGTTTTTTTGTTTGTCCACTACTTTATTGTACGTAATAAATCGACTAATAGGTTTAATTCGATAATTCCTATCTAAAGAAGTAGTGTATAAAGTCTAGGAAGTCATAACACAAAGACTTTAGGTATGGTTATAGAATCTTGAATTTTTTTATTCAAAAGGGAAGAACAAAAGAATACAAAAATCACACAAAAAATTAAAGGGATGGTGGAGAGTTGGAGGCTGATTTAAGGCTGAAATTTTTAAATTTTCTTGTGAAAAAATCTCTCAACAATCGCCTTCTAACGGTGTTACTTATACACTCTTTGTGTCATCTAAGTGGAACTCTAACCGATGTGGGATTCTATCTCTTTAAAGTAATTTTGTTATGCATTAAGAACTCTTATATATATTATTTTATATTCATCCAACTATCTTATCCTTCTTCCTCTAGTGTTGGAATTCTCCATCTTCCAATTCCTACTGGGCTTTAATCCAAAAATTGAAGTATTTCCCTTAATAAGAATTGAACTTATTCAAATTAGAGTTTGGCCCCCAAAGGTCACCAATAAGTCAGTAGCGGACTTACAACTCTTATAACTTAATTGAACAATTAAAACTATTATAATTAATTAATTCAATTACTTAATTCTCTTACAATTAACTCTTTAATTTTAAAAATCCACAAATCATGGTTATCAACAAGCCATTAAGGCCTAGATATAGGTTAAGTAGCGAACATTTCTAATTATGAGTACCATGCAAGTAGGACCCATCTATTGACTAATCTCCCATTTAGACCTAGGTTAAGGATTATTACTCAAAATCTGAATAACACAATAACTATGTGTATATTACTTGTTACATGACTTAACAACTTTCAAATCAAAGATCATAAAAAATGTAAGAGATTCCCTATTCATCTAGATAAGTGATGGATTCTTTATTGGCTATTCATTAACCTCCATACATAATTAAATTGTACTTAAAATATTCTTCTTGTGATTAACGTGTAATCAGAGAACAAATCAAAAAACAACCAACTATGCATTGTGCCTCAAATCTAAAGATTAATTTTGCACTACTGTAACATAGAAATTCCATATTCGACTATATTTCATGTCTAATTAGAAAATTCAAGGCGGGGTTGTTTAGTGTACTTATTTTCTACAAGCACCTACATACATATGCTATTATTCCTATACCAATGTCCATGAAACAAGACATTCTCCTTGAAATTATGCATCTTATACGCAAGTCTTGTTGAATTATTGATATCCCATCTCAGTAATTCTCAACTTGAAATAATTTAATACCAAAATTATATAGGCATATTTCATGATTGTCATCATATACTCGACCATGTCCTTTAACTATGATCTAAGAATTTTATCTAAATTTAATAAAAATATAAATAAAAATAAAGAAATGGCTAACAGAGACTAATCTAGTTAATTTGTCGGGCACTACTTTAATACCTGGTGGCCCATTTTGATTTTGAGTTACACAGTGGATATGAGAACATTTTTAAATAGGGATCTTGACGAGGAAGTATACATGGTTCTCCTGAAGGTTTTTTAAATGATAATCACTTAATTTGCAAGTTATAAAAATTAATTTATGGACTTAAAATAGAGTTTTTGTCAATAATTAAGTTTCACAAAAGTGTTACTTCATTTGGTTTTAAGGAGAACATTGTTGATCGGTCATATACCTTAAAGTTAGTGGGAGCAAATATTCTAAGTCCTTTATGTGGAAGATATATTTCTTGCAAGTAATGATATGAGGTTGTTATATGACACTAAAGAATTTCTTGCCGAAAACTTTGAAATGAAAGATCTCCCTGAAGCCTCTTATGTAACTACCATTAAGATTCATCAACATAAAAACAAGAGAACCTTAGTACTGAAGTTTCAAAAAACCAAATTTAATCTTCATTTATTTTCATTAAAATAAATAAATTTTGTAACTTTTCTATTAACTTTGTAATATCCCATTAAAGTACCATTATTTGAATTCAATTTTTCATTATTACATATTCCATCCTAACACTATAAATAGGTGTCTTAGGGGTCTAAGTAGACACACACAACTATCCTCACACCTTTTGCTTTCTAAACATTATTTTCAATAATATTTTGGGCAATGGATAAGGTCTTGTTCACTAGTCTTCCTGTGATCGTGCTCACAATAGGAGATATCATTAGTGGTCTTTTTCAGTTTTATCTTAGGGTGGTGGTGAGCCGCCAGTATGTACACCGATGGGAGGCCATCATAATTTTAGAATAGTATCAAGTAGCGCGACTTCTACGACAACTATTTTTATTTAACATAATTTATATGCTTTCAAATCACTATAAATTGTATGCATTCTTATGATTTAATTGCATGAAAGTATTTTTATTATAAAAAAAATCTCAACAATCTAAGATCGTGACTATTTTTTAAATTTGACTAATCATTTTTAGCATATTAGGTTAATTTTAAATTGCTTATATCTATGAAATAGGATACACCCCATTGTTTTCAAGTTATAATTATTTTATCACTTTGAAAATTATAGTTCATGCTAATTTTACTACTAGATTCAGAATCGTATTTGAGTCCTCCCAAGTTATTGCACAAATTACAAAGTGTAAATTTTATTCCGTTAGGATATTTATTATCCTTGTTCATCGTTATTTATTGAAAAGTTACATCTTTTATTTTTCACAAAGTTATTCAAATTTATTGATCACACACTCTCTAAAGAACCCAGCAAGAATATTTGAGTCATTAAAGGTTTTAGATAGCAGAGGTGGTTACGGGTTTCTCAAAAAATTAAAAAAAAGCTCATAATTAAATAGTATTCTTTTAATTACCATGCTTACATTAAGTTTTAGAAGTTTTTGTCCATTAGGACTCTGAAATATTAGTTCAATTATATTAGAAACTTGTTAGTTTATCCAAAACCGATAAGAACTTATTTCACCATATATATATATATATATTATATATATATATATATATATATATATATATTATATATATATTGTTAATTATTTTCTGTTGAAGGGTAAACTATTCATTAACCATTAAAAGATTTTACATATGGTGCATTTTAACTGCAATTAGAAGATTTCATTTTGTATTAATTTAATGCACTTTAATTCATTTGATAGTGGAATATTAGAAAATAATTTTTTATTATTGGATATTTGTTTACTGAAATCACTATCGTTTTCCTACAGTTAGATTTTGCTTCTTGTCTATTCTTTTGCTTATTAATCTTTAGCTAGCTAAGATTTAAGTGGAAAAAATGATATCTTATGAAGACCTTAGTAGTTTTAAGCCTGAGAAATTTAATAGGCTAAATTTTAAGAAATGACAAAACGAAATGAGATATTGGTTAACCATTCTTGGATTTATTTTTACCATAGATGAAAATATTGAGTCAAACTCTTGGCATACCCCTAAACAAATAGATTACTATTGCAGTAATCGTATCCTTAGTGCCTTTGTTGGAAAGGCTTTATGATGTGTTTTCATACTATGACTAGTGCTATGGAACTTTAGGATACCTTAAAAGCTGAATATGGAATTGAAGATGCGAGAGTAGAAAGGTTATAAGCCCCTACTTTTACAAATTATGCTATGGTTGATGGAAAATCCACTAATGAACAAATTCATGGATTTCAAATTTATATTAAGGCCTCTAAAAGATAGTGGGTCAAAGTTTAGTGAAGAATACATAATTTCATATTTGATTGATAAATTTCCACTATATTAGTCCAATTTTGCTAGGGGTTTAAGACTTCAACAATGGACTTTGACTTTGACTCAAGTCTAAGTCAATAGGAATAGAGGAACAACTTAGGATAAATGTTAAAAAAGAAGAGATGAAGTTAAGGTCAACCTAGTCGAGGATAAAAGAAAAAACAATAAAAAGAAGTTTAAGTCTAAAGGTAATAATTAAGAATAACAAGAAAAGTGGAAAAAATATCGCCACAATAATAATGCTCAACCTAGTAATCAAGATCATAGGGATGTTAAAGGCAAAGAAAATGAAGAAAGACTATGCTACATATGTGGAAGGACCAATCATATGACTAAGTATTGTTACTACAAGAAGACTGAGAAGTTCATCCCTAAGTTCAACTCTAAGCCTAGGACACGGTCAAGTGAATATGTTGGTTGAACGGAAACATCCATCAAGTTAGAATCCATATTTACTTTAGTGATAAAGATTGATAGTTAGACTCAAGATCAAATATACACTTTTGTTTTGATAAATCAAAATTTAAATTCTATTAGATCTCAAGTGGAGGAACCATGACACTAGAAAATAATATTACTGCACAAATACATGGGATTGGAAGTATTGATCTAAAGATAATTTACGGAAAGATATTGACTCTTGATGTAGTGTGGTAGGTGCCTCAAGTTAGAAAGAATTTAGTTAGTAGATCTTACTTAGTTCATAGTAGTTACAAATTAGTTATGGAGTTAGATAAGGTTGTAATCACTAGAAATAGCATTTTTATTGGGAAAGAATTTGTAAGTGATGGTTTATTCATTGAATGTTATGAATGATATTAATGAAGGTTCCAATATAGTTTTTAATATTTGATCTAGTGTTTTATGGCATGAAAGATTGGGGCATGTAAGCAATAGAAAAGTTAAAAGGCTTATTGATCTAAGTTTAATTCCAAAATCTCAAGTAAATATTGATCATGAGTGTGAAATATGTACATAAGCAAAGCAAACAAAAATACCCTATCACTTAGCTCTTAGAAATTCAAATATCTTGGAATTTATTCATAGTGATGTATGCGATTCAAATAGATCTCTAACTAGAGGTAGAAATAAGTATTTTGTGAACTTTTTAGATGATTTTTCTAAGTGTTGTTATGTTTATCTCATCAAATCTAAGGATAAGATTTTTGACAAGTTTAAGGTTTATAAAATTAAAATTGAGAATCATGTAGAGAACATGATTAAGAAACTTAGGTTGGATAGATAAGGAGAATATTTTTGGGAGAGTTGACAAAATTCTGTGAAGATAGTGGTATAATACATGAGTTCACACCTTCTTATTCACCCCAATCAAATGATGTAGCTAAAAGAAAAATAGAACTTTGAAGGATATGGTTAAGACAATGTTGTTAAATTTTGAAGCATTTGAGGATTTATGGGGAGAAGCTATTTTGTCTTATTGTTCTATGTTAAATCATGTGCTTGTTAAAAATAATGATAAAACTCCTTATAAATTATGGAACAAGAGGACTCCAAGACTAAGTTTTCTTAAAATGGTGGGGGTGTCTAGCGAAAGTAGTTATACCTGAGTTTAAGAGGAAAAAAATAGGTCCTAAGATTGTAGAAGCTGTTTTTCTTAGATATGCTCAAAATAACAGTGCACATAGATTTTTAGTGTTAAATTTTGAAGTTAGCAGGATTTCTAATGACATAATTATTGAGACTAGAGATGCTGCATGTTTAGAGGATTTTTTAAAACTAGAATTCCATATGAGCTATGTATGTCAAAACTTGAATCTTTTAGAGGTGAATTATGTACTAGTGCAATTTTAGAAAATAAAAAATGAGAATCTTTGGAATTAATAAGAAGTAAGAGAACTAATGTCAAGAAGAATTTTGGAGATCATTTTATCACATTTTTAGTTGAAGGAGATCCCCAAACTTACGATGAAGCAATATCTTCTATAGATGCACCTTTTTGAAAAGAAACTATCAATGATGAATATAATTCTATTATACAAAATAATAGTTGGGTTTTATCTGATCTACCTCTTCGTAGTAAACCAATAGGATGTAAATGGATTTAAGAAGTTAAAATCCGATGATTCATTAGATAAGTGCAAAGCAAGATTAGTAGTGAAAGAATTTACACAACAAGAAGGAATAGATTATTTTGATATTTATTATCTTGTTGCTAAGATTTCAAGTATTAGTATTTTATTGGATTTTAAGTTAATAATACATTAAATGGATGTTAAGACCGCATTTTTAAATGGGAATTTAAATGAAGAAATTTATATGGAACAATTTAAAGGTTTTAAAGTTAAAGGAAAATAATATAAGGTATGTAAATTAGTAAAATCTTTATCTGGTTTGAAGCAAGCTCCCAAACAATGGTATGAAAAGTTTAATGAAGTATATAAGATTATGAATTTAGATCAAATGAACATGATAGATGTATATATATCAAGGAGGAAAAAGGTGAATATGTAATATTTTGTTACGGACGACAAATTAATTTTTGGGATTAATTTGGACTTTATTGCACAAGTGATAGGTTAATTGTCTAATAACTTTAAAATGAAAGATTTAGGATAAGCTCATATAGTTTTGGATATGAAGGTCAGTAGAATTGAAGAAGGCATTCTACTAAACCAAACTGGTTTTAATGAAAAGTTTTTGAGGAAATTTAATTATTATAATTGTAAAACAGTTTCTACTCCTTATGATCCAAATGTTCTTTTAAACAAAATTTTGGGTGAACCTGTATCTTAATTGAAATATTCTCAGGATCATTATTATATTTTACTAATAGGACTTGGCTTGATATTTCTTATGCAGTTGGGTTATAATCTTAGTAAGAATTATTAGAATGCTTTAGAAAGAGTTCTTTAGTATCTTAGAGGAACTCTAAATTATTCGTTATGTTATAAATATTTTCCAAATGTATTTGAAAGATATAGTGATGCTAAATGGATTACTGATTGCTAAAAAATTAAATCTACTAGTGGATTTGTTTATATGCTTTTTATCTAGAATACTATGGAAGTTGAGTTAATAGCTTTAGATACAACTTGTATAATTGTTGGATGGTTGAGAGATTTATTACTTGATATTCCATTAATACATAAACCTTTACCAGTCAATCCTATACATTGTGATTATAATGTTGTGATTGTTCTTGTGAAGCAAATTCTAATAAGAAAATGAGTAGACACTTACAAGCAAGATACAAAAATATGAAGTCTTTATTGAAGAGAAATATGATATCTTTTAATTTTGTGAAGTCTGAAAAAAAACTTGACGGATAATTTAATCAAAGGTCTACCCAATAAGGGTGTATTTAAATCATTAATGGATGTGCATAAGCCTACAAGAGAGTCATCTCCGGGAGTTACCTTACCATTGTGATTGGAGACCCCATAAAGAAGGTTCAATGGGTAAGAACAACATGTAATATATGACTCATTTAGTATTACTTTATGGGAAAACAGTCTTCTTTCCATCCCTATGGTGATAGTGTGCTTCATAGTGTGATGTTAGGTTAGGTCGTGACCCTTAATGAGACCATGGTGGGAATTTCGTAGGGTAACCCTTGGAGGTTTCACCTAAATGAGAGTTGCCATGAGGCCATGGCTATGGATTTGGACTGACTCTAGAGACTCTCATGAGAATTAAGATAAGAGCGTATGGCCATTAACAGTGCTAACCCACTTTGAGCAAAGTTCGGTGTCGATACTATATGAGTGATGTAATGAAGTTTGGCCAAGGGACCTAATTCAAATCATAGTGCATTATGGTTCCCTCAAATGAAAAACATCAGCACTAAGTGTAGGTCTAAGCCTAAAAGGTTCCTGCACCTATTGCATAGTATCAAGTTGCCCTATTATATTTCTTCATATATATTTTAAAGTTTTAAACCTTGTGGGCAATTGTTACAATTTAGAGTTTCAAAACTTTAAAATCAAATTTAATCTTCATTAATTTTAATAAAAGAAAATAAATTTTGTAACCTTTCTTTTTACCACCCAATTAAAGTATATTATTTTGAATTTAATTTTTTATTATTATATATTCCATCCTAATACTATATATAGGTGTCTTACAGGTAGATACACACAACTATCCTCACACTTTTTACTTTTTAATATTATTTTCAATAGTATTTTGGACAATGTGATAAGTTATTGTTCACTAGTTTTCTTATGATCATACTCACAATAGGAGATACCGACAATAGCCTCCTTGGGTTTTATTTTGGAATGGTGATGATTTGCCAGTATCTACATGAAGGGAAGGCCATCACAATCTTAGAATAACATCAAGTGATGTTACTCCTACAGGCCTGCCATTTTTATTTTACATAATTCATATGCTTTCTTATAATTTAATTGCATGGAAGTATTTTATTTATTAAAATAAATAAATTCTCATCAAGGACTATCTTAAAGAGCTTACATAGAAAAGGTTTTGGAAAAATTCAGAATGAGGGCATGTTCATCTACTCCAACACTCATAGTTAAAGGACATACATTTAGCATTAATCAGTTACCACAAAATTCCTTGTAGGAGAGTGAGATGAAAATTATTACCTATGCTTCAGTTGTTGGCCGTATGATGTATGTTCAGGTTTTTAGTAGACATGATATTACATTAGTAGTGAGAATGTTAGGTAGATATAAAGGAATCCAGGTCTTGTGTATTGGAAAGTTTCTAAGAAAGTTATATAGTAAATTACAAGGAACTGAAAATTTTCACCTCACTTACAAGCACACAAAATCTTGAAATGTTTGGCTATTTAGACTTTAATTCAGTTGAAAACTACTTCAAGATATATTTGTCAGCTTGCTAATGAAGATTGATGTGGAGTAGGTCAAGCCTGACTACTATAGCATAAACTAGTAGCTAGGTCAGAGGCCTGATAATGGAACTGGTGACGTCTACATTAGGCAGTTATAATAAATTAAGGCTTGATATCTCTCTTTTACCCCTGCTTTGATATCTATAAATAGGGGAATTCACCTTAATTAATAGGTTACACTTTCTATACTACATCATACATATATCTGCATATTTTTATCTTCTTCTCCAAGCATCCAGCTGACTTGAGCGTTAGAGTTTTTACGTTGGGTCAGCCCGATATCTATTTTGTAGGTTTTTCACTAGTAGAGTTGAAGAAGAAAATCATCGGACAATTCCTTGAGGTACATCAGCTGAATCTAGTGCGCTTCAAGTAGCAATATTTGTGGGAAAGTTTGTGAGCTACGGTGTGAGATATGATTGAAAAACGAGTACATGGTGAGGGTACACCTAGCGACGCTCCGCTGTCTATCACCAAGCAGAACCAAGGCCCCGAAGTGTAAGATTTGGGTGAGAATGATAGTCCACCACTAGTGACGCCCAGAGTGTCCCTATTTTAGGTTGTAAAAGCGCCACATGTGAATTTAGGCCCCAAGTTTGGAATTGGAGGAATTGGCAGCAACTAACTTGTTGGATCACTACCGCCATAGATACAGCCCTACGATAGAGGGATACCAATCCACCACCACGAGAAGGGCTAGAAATATACCCCCACCATAAAAAGCCAGAGGAGAGTCATACTGGGGAGTGTTGGAGCAAAACGCCAATGAAAGAACCTGATGTGTCTGAGAAGTTAGAGGACATGCATAATGAACTTAATGAAATGAAAATGAAGATGGTTAGGATGAGCTTAGTCACGAAGAGAGAAATCCCTTTCATAGAAGAAGTAATTATGGATAACCTGTCTGCTAATTTCAGGTCGTTAAACTATGAATATGATAGTACTACTGATCTGTGGGAGCATTTGTGTAAGTTCGAGAATTCAACTCTCCTGCATAGGTACTCCAATAGAGTAATATATAAGGTGTTTCTAATCACCTTATCCAAGTCAGCTCAGTAATGGTTCAGCGAGTCACCTCCAAGCTCTATCCATTCATTTGAGAAATTCAGCTCTATCTTTTTACATCAATTTGCAAATTCTATAAAGCATCAGAAAATATCTCTGGTCTTATTTAGCATAAAAAGGATAATGAGTCACTGCGAAGCTATATAAAGAGATTCACATTAGCTGCTTAGGAAGTACCCTCTGCCACTTAGGAGGTGCTCTCTAATTCTCTGGCCCAAGATTTGCAGGATGGGGAATTTTTCAAGTCATTGGCTAAAAAATCAGCCATAAGTGTTGATAATCTTTTAGCTCGGGCTGAAAAATACATCAACATGGAGAAAGCCCAGTGAATGAAGAAAGAAGAGGTTGGTGATAAGAGGAAGAATATGAGGGAATTGGTCAAAGACGTAGGAGAAATTGTCAAAAAACCAAAGTCTGATGAATGACCTGGGCTCTTGCTTGTACTTAGGGAGCCTAGAAAATTCACCCCTCTCATAGCACCTAGGACACAGATCTTGATGGCAATTGCAAAGTACAAAGGGTTGCGGAGTTCTAGTAATTATTCATCAACCTAAGTGAAACCTAAATCTAATCTATTTTGTAGATTCCATAATGAGTACGAACATATTACAGAGGAATGTCACCATTTGACAGATGAGATAGAAAGAATGGTAAAGAAATGATGGCTTGATGATTGAGCTAGAGAGGAGAAAGAAAAAAAGGTGGCTGAGCGAAAGAATACCCAACCTACATAGATAAGGAGGGATACTAAAGAAAAGAGAGTGGTAACAACACCCAGGGAAAATTCCCCTTAGCCCCCAAGGGGGCTAATTCAAATAATAGTAGGGGGTTCTACGAATGGTGACTCCAATTAAGCTAGGAAATTATATGCTCGACCTATCCCAAGTAATGCAATGGGATAGGTCAACAAGATCAATGGTGGGCCTACGGTTCAGTTCAAGCCTCAGGATACAAAAGGGTTGCAAGCACCTCACAGTGATATCCTGTTCATCATCGTAACTATCGCTAATTATAACGTAGCCAGTGTGATGGTTGACACAGGTAGTTTTGTTGATGTTTTATTTTATGAGGCATATAAAAAGATGGATTTAGATATAGAGTTGCAATTGGTAGATATGGATCTATTTGGATTCGGAGGCGGGGTAGTGGACCCTATAAGTTAGGTCATTCTACATGTGCCCTTAGGGTCCAAGCCCATGCACAAGACCATAATGATTAAGTTCTTAATAGTAGATTCTTTTTCTACCTATAATATTATCTTGGGCAGGCATTCTCTTATTACTTTCCAGACTCTAGTATCTACCTGTCATATGAAATTAAAATTCCCAGTAGATGAGGGGGCAAGAGAGGTCATAGGAGATCAGTATTCAGCTAAACAATACTATATGGAGACTATTAGAAAAGCTTAATAGAATAAGGCTAAGAGAGAGAAAGACTAAAGAGAATGAGCACCCTCCAAATATCTTGAAGCAAGGTAAGGCAAAGGGACCATCTATTGAACAAGTCCATGTACTGCCAAATATGGAGCTAGTCAACATAGAGCTGGTTTCAAGGGACCCAACAAAAACTACTAGGATGGGTACACAACTCAGTCCTGAGCTTACGAAGGAGATAGTTTAGTTTTTGAGAAATAATATTGATGTCTTTTTATGGTCAGTGCAGGTTTGGAAGGGATCGACCTTAAGGTAGCAGTGCATCACCTCAACGTTGACCCAACCTATAAGCGGATTAAATAGAAGAAGAGACACTTTGATCTAGAGAAAGATAAGATTATTCAAACAGAGGTGGAGAAGTTGTTGGAAGCACACATAAAAGAAATCTAATTCCTAGAATGACTATCGAATGCAGTCCTGGTGCCAAAAATTAAAGAAAAATGGAGAATGTGTTTTGATTTCTACAATCTGAACAAAGCCTATCTAAAAATCACTATCTTTTACCAAGGATAGATCAATTAGTTGATTCTACTTCGGGGGGTGAGCTATTAAGCATGGTGGATGTCTTGCAAGGATATCACCAAATCATGTTAGCACCTAAGAACCAAAAGAAAGTAAGTTTTATTACTTCCACAGGAACTTACTGTTATGTGGTCATGCCTTTCGGAGTAAAACATGTAGGGGCAACGTGCCAAAGGCTAGTAGATTAGATGTTTTGAGGTAAGCTCGGTCAAAACATGGAAGTATATGTGGATGACATGTTGGTGAAAAGTTAGAAAGCTAAAGCTCATGTGGTGGATCTGGCAGAGACCTTTGGAGTACTTAGGAGGTATGGCATGAAATTAAATTTTTCTAAGTGTTCTTTTGGGGTTAGGTCAGGAAAGTTCCTAGGCTAGATGGTGACAAAAAGAGGTATAGAAGTAAATCCTAAGAAAGTGAGGGTTGTGCAGAATATGGCTCCTTCAAATCACATCAATAAAGTCTAACAACTCACGGGTAGAATAGCAGCACTAAGTCACTTTATTTCCAGATCAACGGAGAGAAGCTTACCTTTTTTCAAGATTTTGAAAAAGGCTAGCAAAATTGAATGGACTAATGAATGCCAGAAAGCTTTTGATAAGTTGAAAGCCTTTTTGGCTGAGCTACCTTTACTAACTAAACCTTTGTAAGAGGAGATATTGTATGTTTACCTATATATGGGAGAGCTAGCTATCAACTCTATTTTGTTAAGGAAAGAGGGAAGCCAGCAGAAGCCTATCTATTATGTGAGTAAGTTGTTACGAGGGGCTAAGGTGAAATATTATGAGATTGAAAAAGGAGGACTAACACTTATAACAATAGCTATACGGCTTAGACCATACTTTTTATCACATAAGATGATAGTATGAACCAATCTACCATTGAGAGAGATATTGAGTAAACCTAAAGCTTCAGGTCAGATGATCAAATGGGCGGTTGAGATGGGCCAATATGATCTCAAATCAGCCTAAAGTAGTTATTAAAGCTTAGGCTTTAGCAGATTTCTTGCAGGAAATGGCCCAGATAGATAAAAGTCCTAAAATATGGTTATTACATGTGGATGACTCAGCTACTATATCTGGTTATGAAGACGAAATTATATTAACTAGCCTAGAAGGGGAAGAGTGGAGTTTGCAATGAGATTTGAGTTCAAAATATCAATAACGAAGTAGAGGATGAGACACTTGTAAGGGGGTTAAAGATGACGCTCGAGCTCAGCGTAAAACACCTTGTTGTTTATTCTGATTCAAGACTGGTCATCAGCAAGTAAAAGGGGAATTCATGCCAAGGAAAGATGAAAATTATATTGAGCAAGTCTCCCAGTTGAAAAAGTAATTTGTAATGATAGTGTTAAACTAGGTGCCACGAGCTGAGAATGCTAAAGCAGATTATAGTTTTAAGATTGCAAGTTCCACTATTGATTGCAAAACTATAAAAAATCACTTTATTGACTACCTACCAACACAGTATAGGAGAAGAATTTACCTCTTAGAAGGGAAAAGGGATTGGAGATCAGGCATATTGGAATATTTGCAGCATGAAAAATTAGCCCAGGATAAGAGAGAAGCAGCTTGACTTCAAGTACGAGCTACTAGATTTTGCATTATCAATGATTTACTGTATAAATGAGCTTTTTCCACACCATACTTGAGGTGCTTATCAGAAGGATGGTTATGTATTATGAGAAATTCATGAAAGAGGATGTGGAGATCAAGGAGAAGGTTGTGCGCTAGCCCTCAAGGTGGTCAGAGCATGACATTTTGGCCTACACTGAAAAAAGATACCGAGAATTTAGTCAGGACTTATGAAAAATGCCAGAAACATATACCCCTAATACATTGACCAATAGAAGAGCTGAAAATCATGAGCTCCCATTGCCTATTTTCTAAGTGGGGAATTGATATTATTAGACCTTTCCCCATGGCTCCAAGGTAAAGGAATTTTTTGATAGTTGTAGTGGATTATTTCAGCAAATGGGTAGAAGCTGAGCCAGTGAAAAAAATTACAGAGTCATAGGTTATGAAGTTCTTAAAGGAGAACATAGTATACAAATATGGAGTGCCACGTAATCTGACCTCTGATAATGGTACTCAGCTCCAATGAAAGAAAGTCAAGAGCTGGTGCGCTGAAACGAAGATAAATCAACACTTCACTTCAGTAGCTCACTGGCAAGCTAATGGGCAAGTTGAGGTAACTAATCGAATAATCTTACAAGGAATCAAAACTAGACTAGACAGAGAAATAGGATGTTAGGTGGATAAGCTGAATTCTGTTTTATGGGCATATCACACAATCCTAAGAACCAATGCAGGGAAAAATCCATTCAGCTTAGTATTTGGAGTAGAGATTGTTATACTTGCTAAAATCAAGATGGAAACTCAATGAATTCAGAACTTTAATGAAGAACAAAACCACAAGCTCATAAGAGAAGCATTGGATTAGGTTGATGAGAAAAGAGAACTGGCAAATGTGCGGATAGAAGTATACAAAAGCAGAATCTGAGCAGGGTATGCCTAAAGGGTTAAGAAAATGAGTGTAGGTCGGGAAGATGGTACTGCGGCAAGCTGATGCCTTAAAACAAACTAGTAAACTAGAGATGAATTGGGAAAGTTCTTATAAGGTCACCAAAGTAATAGCTAGAGGTGCGTATGAGCTAGAAGACAGGCAATGACAATAGTTATCTAGGTCATGGAGTGTTTGCCATTTGAAAAAATTCTATGTATGATCTTTGAAAGCTTTTGATTAAATGAAATGCATTATTTTGAGCAACTAAGTCTGAATCTTAAAAAAAAAAAAAACAAAAAATCCTAAGGTTGGACCAGCAGATCTCAGCCTTCTTAGATCCCTTGGAGAGTTAGCAGAGACCGACCTCCTTAGGGAAAGATTTACAAAAAATCCTAAGAAATGACCAATAGAGTTCGGTTTCCTTAGGTCTATTGGAGGGTTCACAGCCACCGACCTCCTTGAGGAATGATTTACAAAAAATCTTAAGGAATGACTAGTAGAACTCAGCCTCCGTAGGTCCCTTGGGGGGTTCGAAAAAATTAACTTTCTTAGGGAATAACAAAAAAATTCTAAGGTAGGACCACCAAAGCTCCGCCTTCTTAAGTCCTTTAAAGGGTTCGCAAAGACCGACCTCCTTAGAGAAAGATTTACAAAAAATCCTAAAACATAACCAGCAAAGCTCGACCTCCTTAGGTCCCTTAGAAGGTTTGTAGAGACCAACCTCCTTGGAGATATATTAACAAACAATCCTAAGGTAGGACTAGCAAAGCTCGACCTCAAGCCCTCTAAAGGATCAAAGACCGATATAGGGGAGTTTCAAAGAAAAAGGCTTGGGGCTCCAAGAAGATTAGGGGATGCATGATCACACTTTCATTAAGGTCACAAGTATTTTATTCTTAAGTATTCAACATCTTAGAATCAGTATGATGACCAAACGTGTGGAACATATCAGTTAGAACATACATGGCTAATTTGCAATACTAGAATCCTTTGTTGAAATCAAAATTATTTAAAGGTAATGCATTTTGATTTGGGGCGGGGGCAAAAGCAACCATGAGGTCCATATGCTTTTGACATAGGATAAAAATATAATTGTGCAACCACTACAAGAAGACAAAATTTAAGATCAAGTCAACAAATAATATCATTGTACTATCAAACAATTCATCAATGATTGGATTGAAGTATATCATTGTACTCAAATAATCTACAAGATGAATAAAAATTTTAGTATAAACAAAGGCAATAAATTTTATCTATAAAAAATATTTTGTAAAGATACAAACCCCATAAAATTCTTCTTTCAAATTAATCATCCGTGATTATAGAAAAGCTTGATCCATCTAATTCTAAAAGATGAAAAAACAATCATTATTAAAAGTAATGAATAATTGAAAGCATGAACTAAGAATAGATGAAAATCTAAAGTGTTTACCTTTTTCTAATCCCTCAAATTGTTCAACATCCTCCAACATTGCATAAAGATCAATTGTTGAAGGTGTAACATGTAATCAATCTTGAGTGCATATAAGGGCCTCTACCATTTTGGGAGATAAAGAACTTCTAAATGGATCAATCACATGACCACTTGTGTTAAAAACAGACTCTAAAGCAATTGTAGATATTGGAATAGCTAAAACGCCTTTTGCAACTTTGGAAAGAATATGATATTTTGGAGTGTTCACTTCCACCAATTCAATACATCAAAGTCATTGTTAGATTTTTCACAACTATCAAGTAAGTATCTTGCTACTTCATATTTGCTCTCAATACATCGCTCTTCTTCCAAATGCCTAACAAATTGAGATTTTAGTAATTCACTTGGGTCATCTTCTCCATCTACTTGCATGTAATTATAGTCTTGCCTTGTATGTTCATCTTTACCGGTATGCTAAAAATCTGAATCTTCATAGTTCTTATACAACAAAGTTAACATTTCTTCTACTTTCTTAGTCATTCTTTTAACAGAAAAAAAATCACCTCCATATATTGTTGCAAAAGCAAAATTAACATACTTTAACTTGTATCTTGGGCCCAAAACTACATCAACAAATAACAACCAATTGATGTTATCAATGTTTCCCCAATATTTATTAAACTTTTCTTTCTTACGAATAGCCATAGAAGTCATATGATGATCTCCCTTGCTGATCATAGTAGACAAACACATATGTACAGTTGCAAGTTCATGAACAAAGGCATTTGAAGTAATATATGATGAACCAGAGAACTTTAAAGTCACATGATAGAAGATCTTTAAAAACTTAACAAAGTTCCTATCATTAATCCAATCTATACCCTTCGGATGCCCAATTATCTTATTCCTTCTCACTTTTCCCTTTCTCCCCTCATATTCTTTATCTTGATTCATTTCATAGCAATCAAAATTATTTGTGTATTCTTGATCTTCATCCCCTAACCTATTCAAAAGCTTTTTCAAACTTCTCACCAGCCACAAGCATCAAATAAATTGAATGCCACTATGTTTCTACTTCTAAACAAACAAGGCTCTTAGAATTAATTTTTTTCTTTCTCTACACACTCCTTGAATGCCTTTAGCCTAGTTGGAGAAGACTTTACATATTTAACTACATTTCTAACCCATATTATGACCTCATTTTGCTCTTCAAGCCCCTCTTTAACAATCAAATTAATTATATGGGCACAACACCTTATATGCATGTAATCATTATTCAAGATAACATCTTTCCACTTGCATTTTCTTTTCAAATGATTAATCGCCCTATCATTAGAGCTAGCATTATCCACTGTAATTGTAAAAAATTTATCAATACCCTAGTTAATCAAGCATTCTTCTATTTGTTTTGATATTGTTTCCCCTTTATGATTTTCAATAATGCAAAAGTTTATGATTCTCTTTTCCAATTTCCAGTCATTAGATATTCAATGTGCAGTAAGACACATATAGTTTAAATTTTGCAATAAAGTCCAAGTATTTGTAGTCAAGCATACCCTTTGAGTTTTCAAAACTCTTTTCAATTTTTTTTTCTCTTCAAGAAAATTTTTCATGCAATCCCTAACTACAGTATGCCTAGATGGTACTTCGAACCTTGGTTCTAAAATTTGACAAAAAGCTTTAAATCCTTCCCCCTCTATAATTCTAAAAGAGAACCCATCAATGATTACCATTTTAGCAAGACCTTCTCTAACTTCTTCAACGTTTAAAGTCTTTCCTTTAATGGTAGAATTTTCATTCATACTTTTATAATCATGCATAGTTTTTTGTGACTTATCCAATTTGTATGGATACTTCTTGCATGAAGACTCTAAATGTGCCCACAAACTAGTAGTCCCATTCAGGTTTGGATGAGCAGCATAACTTGTACCGCAATAGTTACATACAGCTCTAGGTGGATTATTACCTTCCAATCTAGTAAAGTGACCCCATATTTTAGAGATATTCTTTGGACCTTCTTTCTTAATTATATCAACTGCTTTAGTTTTTTGTTTTTCTTGGGCGGTTGCCTTGGTTTTTCATTCACTTGCGTAACATTCATTCTATTCAAATTGTTCTGTTGAGGGACACCCCTTGATTCAATATTGTGAGCTTGTTCTTCTGTCGTATTTGGAGCTACCATTTTCATTAGAATTTTCATAGTATAAACTTTTTCAAAAGTCACCACCTCATTCTATTCAACATAAAAAATAAGAAATAAGTAGAGTATAAAGTAATATCAAATCCAACCATATAATACAATTATATATAGAAAATTAAATATATTTCAACATAAAAATGAGTCTTACTATTGCATTACACATATTCTCTATGGATTGACTCAATAACAAATCTATTTAACATCTGCAATGTTAAATTGAACCCAATATATTAAATACCAAAACTTAAAAGATAAAAGACTAATTATTTTTATTGCAAGTAAACTGATTTGAAACTCAAAATGAAAACTAATTTGAACCCAATAATTTTTGCATCCCTATGAACTAGAACATGACAAATCAATGCTCCAATAAATATTGTCTCTCGTTCTGACACTTACCATGAATTTAGGCTCATTAAAAAGTAAATTATAATAAGATAAAGATCTAAAATAGTATACATATTTGACCTTTCTTGATGGTGGAAACATCCTTCTTGATGGTGATGGGTTGGAGCGTACTTCTTGTTTAGCATGAAGATAGAAAGATAATAAAGTTAGATAGGTTTTTTCTTTTTACGAATTGGTCAATAGGGTGAATTGACTAATATACCAAAATGTGATAAAAATTGAACGTACAGTTTAATAGCGGTGCGGTTTGGTGCGGTTATATCCTTAAACTGCCACTGCACTATTTTTTGCGGTGCGGTTTAATAAAAATTTATAAATTACAATTTATCTAATAAATAAGTGAAAATAGTGCAATGCAATTTGGTGCGGTCAGTTTGGACAGTTTTTTAAAAAGAAATTATCAGCCTAATGTTAGAGCCTCTCTTGTCGAGAAGTGCTAGCGCATAGACAAAGTGCGCAAACTATGACTGGAAAAAAAATTGTTATACTCTAAATTTTATATCCTATTTTCTGACAAAAAATAAATTTTTAGAGTGCTGAAACATTTTTCTCCAGAATTTTGTGGATATGAAATTCAATTAAAAATTACAAAATTAATATTTTAGAGTGCTGAAATGTCTTTTTCCCTAGATTTTGTAGATATGAAATTCATAAGAAACTACATGCATGTATATATTTAATGAGCGAGAACAATGTATCAATTGGCTTCGTGATCCAATCTAGTGTATATTTACTTACCTTAATACATGGCAACGTTGGGAACAGTGAGCATTTCCTCTCGCCAAAGGGTGTCTACTTGTTTAGCAATGTTTACAATATTTATTTAGTGTTTGTAATGTTCTTTGTATTTACGCAATGTATGATAATTACTAAGAGTAAAATTTTGCTAAAACTAAATTGACAAAATCATCGTAGTTAAAATTATTACATATTGAGAGATAGTAATTTTTTTTCAATATTTTCAACTGGAGAAAAATTTGGGTAGATGCCACACTCAAGATAAATGAGAAAAATTATGAGTGATAGATCAAGGTTGAATGCCATAAGAAGATTCTTGATAAGTTTTGAAAATAGTTCTTTGAAGAACCAAATAGAAAAACTCACACAAATATTATTTCAATCTTGAATCATTTTCTATTAAGATTACTTTGTTTTATAAAGTTGAATTACTAAATAACTTAAAAAGAAAATAAGTTAAATCCTAGAAAAATAATCATTGCAACCAATAAAGTAAAATATCCATTAATAAAGAAAGAAAATATGAAATGTATTGACAATCAAGATGGTAAATGAAAATTAATTGTCTTAAAAGGTTTTCAAAGAAAATAAGGAAAGTCAATCTCTTACATTGAGTCAACAAAGTAAACAGCGATTTATTGTTTTGAAAATAGGCAAGTAATTTGTCCGTTAATGCTGAGTCTTTATTTGGTAACAATATACTGAAATTGGCAAATTTGCAGGTCCAACACCCCCTTAACCTAACTACAGAACCTAAACAAGCTAATATAGTTAAATCAAGAAATGTTAACTTTTCATCAATACTAGAGTTATGATTTTAATAAAAGTTCCCATTTTTTGCTATAAGAGAATGAACTTGAATTCATTTGTTGTTTCATTTCATTATAAACACACCATTTACATTGAGTACATAATGTTGTTATCCCATCTATAGTTTAACACATCTATTTACAAACCATAACAGAGAGGCTTATTTAAAAACAGTACAAGTTTTCAAAATAGGCTACAAAAATGGTTCGAAGTATGGCATATGAACAAATCTCTGTCCGGCCACTCTGGAGACTCAGTCACCCTCTAAACCTGTACATTTCCACCTACATCACATGAATCTAAAGGCTCAGTAAGGTGAAACTGATGCAACAAGTAGCGTACATGCAAATTGATAAGTGCATATTTTGATATATTTTTGTGTCAAATCCTTTATACTTTTCTTGTTTTATTCTTGTAAATATTATTATTTTATTAATATTTTGTGTTAGAGAATAAATGGAAGCATATTTCGAGACTTGTGGAGTTTTTGTAATTTGAGCATAACTTCATAATCAAAAGCTCTATAGACCTGAAGCTTATTTCATTTGAAAACTAAGAGATAGAGGCATATCTTTTATGTTGGAAGTTTAGCCCAATTCAATATTGATTATAGTAGAAAATTTGTCCAAGTAGTTACACAAAATGGATCACCAAAATTCAAATCAGAGTTCAGCCCAATATTGACTTATTTTACTAATTAGGTTATATCTCTTAAGCCCAAATTTATTTTGGGCTGAACTTTGGATATGTTATACATAAGAGGAAGTTTGTTGAAGACAATATGGTGAAAAAATGTATCAAAATAGTAAAAACATAGACTACAAGCTGCTGCTGCTGTAAAGGACGACTCTTGGACGTGATTCGGTAATTGGACCGTATCTCTTTCATCCGACCACCAAATTTAACAAATGATATATGAAAATCTATCAGCACCAAAAGATACACAATTTTGTCTTCTTTATAAATCATCGAACTCTAGCTGTATTTGACCGAAACATATAATTCAATTCGGTAGGTGAGGACTTGGTGTAACAACTTACCAACTTTTGACAACTAGCATACCACTTGATTAACCCCTCCATTATTTGTTTGGTCTCTAGCTTACTCTAAGTACTATAAATAGGCCATGTATTAAGCTTGTAAGAGAAGGGGGTAGAGGGTTTCTTTAGGCTAAGTTTCTAGTTTGTATGTTTTCTAGTATTGTAAGTTTTCTAGTAGTAATAGAAATGCATTCTCTAGTTTCTCTTATATTTTGTATTTGCTACTTTTATTTTGTCTTTCTAAATTTCATTTTATTGAAGAAAAAGGGTGAACCTCTTGATGGAGGAAGAGAAATGGTTATAAGAGTATAAAATGTTTAAGTATGTTGTATTATTATTTTGAGTTTTGATCTAAACCCTGCTTGTTTTGTGATGATTCTTGATTTATGTATTTCCAATAGCACAACAAATACTTGGGTTCATTTAGCTTGTTGTATGGTTTTATCCCACCGATTGTTAATGTGAAACTTTGATTTGTTGTTGATAAAAATGTGCATAAATACTTGATCCCATAAATAAGTTTTTGGGGCCGTTGCCGGGGACGGCAAGGTAAGTATTCAGGTTTGTTAATATTTTTCCTTTGTAAATATAGTTTGTTTATTTTCTTTATGGATATAGGTTATATGGTATTGTAGTCATAATTCTCGACGTTTAGTTAGAAATAATTCTGAAACTTTGTTTGGAAATTTGTTTGAATCATCTCTACACACTTCCACCATGGCTGAAAATGAAAGTGTTCAGGATGAAAATGAGAATCAACAGGTCCGTATCATGTGTTATTACTTGAAACCTCCTTGAAATTCTTCTCCTTCTTGTTTCATTTTTTCTCTGAATGCAAACAATTTTCGATTCAAGCCAGGTATGATCTCTTTACTTTCTAATTTCCATGGTTTAGACTCTGAAAGCCCTTACTTGCATTTAAAAGAATTTGATGAAGTATGTGTCACTTTTGATGATCAAACTTGCACAAATGTGATTGTTAAGCTTAAATTATTTCCTTTTTCTTTAATAGATAAAGCAAAAAATTGGCTTAATTCTTTAAAACCTAGGTCAATTGGCACTTGGCAAGAAATGCAAGCTAAATTTTTGAAAAAATTCTCTCCAACTCATAAAACTAATGCTTTGAAAAGACAAATTCATTTTTTTTTCAAAATTCTAATGAAGCTTTCTTTCAATGTTGGGAAAGATTTAAAGATTTGTTGAATTCATGCCCACATCATGGTTTTGAAAAATGGCACTTAATTAGTTTCTTTTATAAAGGTTTAACTCCTGAAACAAAATAATTTGTTGAAACAATGTGTAATGGTGAGTTTCTTGATAAAGAACCTAATGAAGCCCTAGAATATCTTGATCATTTGGCAGAAAATTTTCTATCATGGCATAGTGTTAATTCTTTCAAAGGTTCTATTAGATCTAATCTTGCTAATACTAATAAAGAAAAATATTACCTTAGCCAAAAAGATGATCTAAATGCTAGGCTTGTCAGTTTAACAAGAAAAATTGAGGCCATGTAACTTAAAAAAGTAAAGGAAATCAAATCTATGCAAGAGAAAGAAGTTTGTAGCAATTGTGAACTTTTAGGGCACGTCACCAATGAATGTCCAAACATTCCAGTACAAGCAAATTTCATGAACACATTCAAAAAACCTTTCCATTCTCCATATTTTAAAACTTACAATCCACAATGGAGAAATCATTCCAATTTTAGTTGGCGAGATGATAACCGTGTCCAACCGCTGCATTCACAAAAACCATCAAACTTTCATTCTTATCCAGCTCCACATACAAAATCCCTAGAGGATACTTTGCAAGCATTTATTCATGAACAAACAAACATCAATAATCAAACTTCACAAGCTATCAATGAGATTAGAAGCATACTTTCAATACTGACAGCTTCTTTACGTACCATGAAAAAGGTAAATTTCTTGCTCAACCTCAACCTAATCATTCCACTTAATGTCATGTTTCTTCTTCAGGTGAAAATGCAGTCAAGGAGGCTAATTCAATTACAACTCTTCGGAATGAAAAAGCTATTAACAAGACTATTCATGCCAAGGAGAAAGTTTCTAATCCACCTCCAGAAATGAAAAATGGGAATAGTCTTGACAATGAAGGTAAGTTTTGAAGAAGGTAAGTATGAAAATGATAAAAAATAAAAATACTTACCTCCAACACCCTTTCCTAAAAATTGCAAGCAACTCAGAAATTGAACTCAAATGCTGAAAATTTTGAAATTTTTAAACAAGTGAAGATTAATATTCCATTGTTAGATGCAATCAAAAGTTCCACCTTATGCCAAATTTTTTAAAGATTTGTGTACAATTAAAAGAAAACATCATGTACAAAAAAAGGCATTTTTAACTAAACGTGTTAGTTCAATTATTCAATAATTCACTCCACCCAAGTAAAAGATCCAGGTTGTCCAACCATTTCATGTATCATAGGAAACACTAGAATAGAGTGTGCTTTGATTGATCTTGGTGCTGGTGTAAATCTCCTACATTTCTCAGTTTATGAACAGTTAGGTTTGGGAGAACTTAAAATAATTTATGTTGTACTCCAACTAGCTGACTGTTCGATTAAAGTTCTAAAGGGAATAGTAGAAGATGTGTTTGTATAAATTGATAAGTTTTACTTTCCAGTTGATTTCATTATTTTGGACACAGAGCCTGTTTCACAAACATATACATAAATTCCTATCGTTTTGGGTCGTCCTTTTCTTGCAACTTCAAATGCTTTGATCAATTGTAGGAATGGTATTTTTGAAGTTATCTTTTGGAAATATGACTTTGGAACTAAATATGTTTAATATTTGTAAGCAACCTGCAGAAGATGTCGAAATACAGAAAGTGGATTCAATTGAGGAACTTGTTCATGAATACTTTACTACCACTAACTCTTCAAATTCTTTGGAGACTTATTTTGAAAGTGAAAGTATTTGTAAAAAGGCACACAGTAATACTATCTCTGAGTTTTTGTAGGTGCAAGAAAAATATTTTTGGAAGCCAGGTTCAAAGAACTTTCATCATCAATATTAAAATCTATTCCATCAAGTATTAAAGCTCCCATGGTTGATTTGAAACCTATGTAATTTGATTTGAAATACTCTTTCTTGGGTGAGAATGAGACTTTTCCAGTAATAATTTCTTCCAAACTCGATGCATCTCAAGACGGTAAGTTGATCGAAACTCTGAAAATGCATAAGAATACTTTTGGATGGACCATTGCTGATATTAAAGGTATTAATCCTTTCATTTGCACACATAATATCTATCTAGAGAAAAATGCTAAACCTTCTAGAGAAATGCAACGAAGACTAAATCCTAATATGAAAGAAGTAGTGAGAAATGAAGTCATTAAACTCTTAGATAATGGAATCATTTATCATATTTCTGATAGCAAATGGGTAAGTCCTACTCAAGTTGTACCTAAGAAATCTAGAGTTACTGTAGTCAAGAATGAGAATGATAAATTAATTCTAACTAGGACTGTTACTGGTTGGCGAATGTGCATTGACTATAGGAAACTCAAATCAGTTACTAGAAAAGATCATTTTCCATTACTTTTCATGGATCAAATTTTAGAAAGAGTTGCAGGACATGAATTCTATTGCTTTTTAGATGGATATTGTGGGTATAATCAAATTGCAATTGCACTTGAAGATCAAAAGAAAACAACTTTTACATGTCATTTTGTACTTTTGCATATCGAATGATGCCTTTTGGATTATGTAATGCACCAGCTACATTCCAACGATGTATGCTTAGTATTTTTAGTGATATGGTTGACCGTTTTCTTTAAGTCTTCATGGATGATTTTTCTATTTTTGGTAATTTATTTGATGATTGTCTATCTAATTTAGAAAAAGTTTTGATTAGGTGTGAAGAAAAGAATCTTGTACTCAACTAGGAGAAATGTCGTTTCATGGTAACAACTGGTATTGTTCTTGGACACATTATTTCATCAAAAGGTATTGAGATTGACAAATCTAAAATTGTGTTAATTACCAATTTGCCAACATCAAAGACTGTGAAGGAAGTTAGATCATTTTTAGGACATGCTGGTTTTTATAGAAGATTTATCAAAAAATTTAGTATAATATCTAAACCTTTATGTAATCTTCTAACAAAAGACACTATTTTTGAATGGAGTAAAAATTGTGAAAATGCTTTTGTTAAGCTAAAAACATACTTACATTTGCTCCAATCATGCAGCCTCCAGATTGGATTTTATCTTTTGAAACAATGTGTAATGCTAGTGATTATGCTGTTGGAGTTGTCTTGGGACAAAGAAAAGATAAGAAACCATATATTATTTACTATGCAAGTAAAACTTTAAATAGTATTCAATTGAATTATACAACAATTGAAAAAGAATTACTTGCTGTAGTTTTTGCATGAGACAAATTTCGATCCCATCTTGTTGGCTCACCAATTGTTGTTTTCAGTGATCATGCAACTTTGAAATATCTTTTGTCAAAAAACAGATGCCAAACTAAGACTGATTAGGTGGATTCTCTCACTCCAACAATTTGATATTATGATTCGAGATAAAAAGGGAGTAGGGAATGTGATAGCTGATCATTTATCGAGACTTATTTGTGATGACTCATTTTAAACCACACCTATTAATGATACTTTCCTTGATGAACAACTATTTAATGTTTCTATTTTACCTTAGTTTGCTGACATTGTTAATTTTCTTGTGACAAGAAAGATATCATTGCATTGGAACTACTAAGACAAAAAGAAGTTTTTAACTGAGGTTAAAAACTTTTATTGGGATGATCCATACCTATTCAAATATTGTTCGGATCAAATCTTTCAAAGATGTGTGCTTGACAATGAGATAGGTAATATTGTCAAATTTTGTCATTTAGAAGCATGTGGTGGTTATTTTTTTGTAAAGAAAACTACTGCAAAAATCTTGTAATGTGGATTTTATTGGCCAACTCTTTTTAAAAACACTTACACTTTCTGCAAAAGTTGTGAAAATTATCAAAAGTAAGGGTCCCTTTCAAAGAGAAATATGATGCCCCTACACCCTATCTTAGTGATTAAAATCTTTGACTGTTGGGGTATTAATTTTATAGGATCATTTCTATTATCATTTGGTTTTGTTTACATATTGACTGCCATAGATTATGTTTCAAAATAAATCGAGGCAATTCCTTGTCAAAATAATGATCACAAAATAGTGATAAAATTTTTGAAAGAAAATATTTTAAGTCGATTTAGAGAAAATAGTTAACACAAACCATAAAAATTGATCTCTTAGACTTACCGATACACTTTTGGCATATAGGACTGATTTCAAAACATTATTAAGCATGTCTCTTTATAGGATAGTTTATGAAAAACCTTGTTATTTACCTGTTGAACTTGAACATAAAGCTTATTGGGCAATCAAAATATTTAACTTCAACCTTGATGAAGCTTGAAAATTACACAAATTGCAAATCAATTAACTTCAAGGACTGAGAAATGATTCATATGAGAATTCTAAAATTTATAATGTAAGAATCAAAGATTTTCATAATAATAAAATTTCAAAAAAAATATCTGAGGTTGGTCAAAAGGTTTTGCTTTATAATTCCTAATTGCATTTGTTTCCCAAAAAATTGAGATCAATGTGGAGTGGTTTTTTTGTTGTAAAAAAAGTATATCCTTATGGGGTGATTGATATTGAGAATTCTAGAAATTGTAACATATTTAAAGTAAATGGACAAAGAGTTAAACCATTTCTAGAAAATTAATTTTCACAAAAGAAAATTCTTATTATTTCTAACCCTTGTTATGATTAGTGTTGTATATACTCATTTTCTCTACTTTTTTTTCTCTTTTCTTGTTCTTTTCAAAATGGGTGACATTTTTCTAACTCTCAAGAAGTGATTTCCTTTTCTTCCTAAAAATGCAATTTTGAAAATTTATAAAATTAGAATTGAAAGATTGAGGATGCTTATGCACAAGGGCATCCCGGATGACATACGATGGATAATTGAAGTAAGGGTAAGAGCAGGTGAGTTTTCACATGAGTTTCCAGATTTGCTTACTAGATACATGACTGGTTTTGGTAAAAGCACATATTCAAAAAAATAAAGGGCAAAAAAAATGACAGTTTGTCACAATTATACTAGATGAACTTGCAACAAAAAATATTGTTCTTTAGGAATGGTCTCTAAAAATTGAGAAGACAAACTTAAATTCATTATGGATGGACTAAGGAGTCTTTAAATCATATTATATTGACTCTTGAGTCACATTTATGTAGATTGGTACAACGTGCAATTCTTGATTTATGGGATCATTTTCAAAATGAATATGAGCTTTATAGTCTTGGGAATCTGATATTAAAAGACCATGTTTGCTAGTTTATAAGAAAAATGGATGGAAAGCATATCTTCGACCCTTAGAAGGTGTTTAAGCCGTTACTGGACGTAAAACCAGAGGAAGATATGAGCCACAATCACAACTACATGTACATTCACGTGTAAGTAGGTAATTTTTAAAATTTTGTGTGTCCTTATTTTCAACCTTTTTGACAAATGAAAAGATATGCAATAAATGCATTCCTTGTTCACACCTCAATAAATATCACCATACTCACTCTATTCTTGCACAACTTATTTTCAAAAAAAAAAATAAAAAAAATGGAAGTTTCTTCAACTCGCAAATTCAATTGCATTTGTGTTTTTTGTGGATCAAATCTTGAAAAAAATGGTAAGTTTATAGGGGCAGCCAATAACCTCAATAGAACTTTAGCAGAGAGAAAAATTCATTAGTATATGGGAGAGGTAGTTTGGGGTTAATGGGGAGTGTTGCTATTTCTGCTTATGTAGGAGGTGTCAAAGTTTTTAGAGTTATCCCAAAATCTTTAACAGTACATAATATCACAGGTATGACCATTGGAGATGAGCTAAAAGTGTCACATATTCAGGATAGAATGCTTAACATGTTAAATAATGTGAATGCATTCATCATTCTACCTGATGGTTTTGGTACACTAGAGGAATTATTCCAAGTTGTCTTTTGGGCACAACTCAACTTTCACCAAAAACCTATAGGTATTCTTAATGTTAATGGTTTTTATGATGGTTCGCTATCTTTTGTAGATCATGCTGTGAAAAAAGGTTTTATTTCACCTTCTGCGAGAAGAATCCTCATTTATGCTCCAACACCTGACAAGCTAATTGATCAACTTCTAGCATATGTGCCTGAACTTGATCTAGCCTTGGCCAATATGGATTGGTCCAATAGAAAAAATGGTCGAAAATGTAAATTGCATTTGACTCTCAGTCTGTGATATTTATCATTGTTAATGGTTTCATCTAATAGTATGTGTTTTTTTTGTTTGTTGTTTTAGCTTTCTTTTTTTTGCCACACTTCAGGTGATATCTTTCAAATTCTACTTTCCTATCTATTTTTGACATTGGGGATAATATCTCGATTAGGTTGGGGGGAGGGATAGTTGATATCATGACTTGTGTGTTCAATGTGTGTTTTTCTAGTATTTAAAAAAAATCAAGCGTATTTTTTGATGGGTCCATTGAAATCATGAAAACGGGTGGCAGAGAGTAAAGGGTAATTGTAGCACTTGTGAGACACATCCCTATTTTTTACATAACATGGCAAGTTTGTGAAGTTTTTAACAAATGTTTATGAATTATCAATTGTTTTTTTAATTTTTTTTGAGTCGTAGAGGTTCTTCCAACTTCAATGATTAAAATTAAGCATGAATAATGTGGTTTGATTGATGATGGGTGTTGTTTTGGACTTTGATGTTGTTATTTGATTAATATATTTTTGCGATAATTATACTCAATTTTTTTTTTTGCATAAATAGTTATGTTATTCAATGTGAAGACAATCATGTTAAAATAGAAAGTTCTTATGTCCTTGCTCTAATCATCACTTGGATCTTCAACATGTAGGGATTGAGTATTAGAATTTTTACTTTTGGTCTGTCAAGGCGAACGACTAATAGTGCACCACTAGAAAAATAATTAAGGCATTAGGCTTTTTAGCACCATTGCCAAATCAGCTTGTTCCCTATATGATGTTTCAAGAGAACATCCCCTTAGTAAACCACTTTGAGCCTTTCAATAAATAATTTTTTTTATAACCATATCTTTTTACCTTGCCTAAATACACTATTATCCAACCCTTGTTCTAAAAAAGATTGGAGTTTAAGAGACATTCAATTGACAGCTTGAACTTACAAAAGAAATTCAGGTTGGAATAGAAGATAAGTATGGGGGAGTTTCTCTTAAAAAAAAAAAATGCAAAGTGCTATGAGTTGCAACTGAAAATGAGATGTTGCAAGATGATTAAGAATGGTCTAATTCAATAACAATAGACCCTACTGTTGAAATTTGTGGAGTTTGAGAATTCTTCAATGATAAACTTTATGTGTCTAATTCCATGAAGTTTTTAGAACCTTTGTTGTATCTTATCCTTTTATTTATTAGCTACATCACTACCATTTGGCCCCATTACAACCTTTGTTGAAGATCTTTTGGTGCCTTCAGTGTAGTGGAGATTTGCACCAAATGAAGAATCTATGATGTTTAACTTTTCTGTTAGAGATTGGGTGGTGGTTTTTGTAAGGTTTTATGAGAATTTACTGATTTGAAGCATGCATAATTTCATCACTATTGATATTAACTATCCACACACATACTTGAGTATGCTTATTGTAGAAATGTATTGACTTTTGAATGACTATGAGTTAAACTCAATACTTATTTGATTTTATTTCCATATTACTTTGTTCCTTCATGAGAATAAAAGTTGGAAGAAAGTTATTACAAGTGTTTGTGGGTATCACTGCTGGAAACCTTCACGAGACTATAATTCGTCCTTTATAGGCCACCAAGGGGTTTAATGACTTGTTGCATATGCTAAATGCAATCATGATTTTCCACGAAAGTGAATTAGTTTAGGTTTGTTTTAGGCTTGCTCAAGACAAGCAAGGGTTAAGTGTGGGAAAATTTGATAAGTGCATATTTTGACATATTTTTATATCAAATCCTTTATACTTTTCTTGCTTTATTCTTTTTAATATTATTGTTTTAATATTTTGTATTAAGAAATAAATGGAAGCATGTTTCCAGACTTGTGCAATTTTTATAATTTGAGCATAACTTCATGATCAAAAGCCCTATGGACCTAAAGCTTGTTTCATTTGAAATCCATGAGATAGAAATACAACTTTTATGTTGTAAACTCAACCTAATTTAGTTTTGATTATAGCATAAAATTCATCAAAGTAGTTACACAAAATGGATCACCAAAATTCAGATCAGAGTTCAGCCCAATATTGACTTATTTTACCTATTGGGTTATATCTCTTGAGACCAAATTTATTTTAGGTTGAAATTTGGATATGTTATATACAATAGGTAAATAAACAAGTTTGATAAAGATAATATGGTGAAAAAATGTGTCAAAATGGTAAAAACATAGGCTACAAGTTGCTGCTATTGTTAAAGGAAGACTTTTGGACATGATTCGGTAATTGGATCATATTTCCTTTATCAGATAGCCAAATTTGAATAATGATATATCAAAATCTATTAGCACTGAAAGATCTACAATTTTTATTCTTTATAAATCATCCAAATCTGGCTATATCTAACCAAAAAATATAATTCAATTTGGTAGATGAGGACTTTGTGTAACAACTTACCACTTGATTAAACCCTCCATTATTTGTTTGGCCTCTAGCTTACTCTAAGTATTATAAATAGGCCATGTATTAATCTTATAATAGGAGGGGGGTAGAGGGTTTGTTTAGGCTAAGTTTTCTAGTTTGTATGTTTTCTAGTATTGTAAGTTTTTTAGTAGTAATAGAAATGCATTCTCTAGTTTCTCTTATATTTTTAGTCTTTGCTACTTTTATTATGTCTTTCTAAATTTCATTTTGTTGAGGAAAAAGGGTGAACCTCTTAATGGAGAAAGAGGAATGGTTATAAGAGTAGAAAATATTTAAGTATGTTGTATTATTATTTTGAGTTTTGATCTAAACCCTACTTATTTTGTGGTGATTCTTGATTTATGTATCTCCAATGGCACAACAAATACTTGAGTTCATTTTGTACGGTTTTATCCCACCGACTGCTAATGTGAAACCTTGATTTGTTGTTGACGAAGGTATACATAAATACTTGATCTCATAAATAAGTATTGGCGTTAAGAGATAATTTACAATAGTAACACAATATTATGATTACCTTATTGCATGAGTATTTAATAATATCTTCCATTGAAACCTTCATTATGTATAGATTCCAATTGTGGCAATTAAATGAGGTAAAAAGAATAAATAATTATTTCTCTCTCCAAAACTCAAGAGTGGATTCATAATCCTCAGTACTTCATTACTTTGGTTCTTCTTTAATTATAGCATACATTAATTGTTCATATATTTTGATTCACATAAATTCACTTTTTTAGAAATATAAACTTGAATTCTTCAAACAACTTTCCTGTGGATCGACCTCGGACTTACGAAAAATTTATTAAATAATACAAACTGCACTTGGGTTTGCAAACTTAAAGTTGTAGCACAAATCACATAAATGATTGAATGCATTGTTCAATTTAATAACTTTCATTCATAAATCATTCTTTAGTGCCTTGAAGTGTGGTACCTAATAAATAGTGATAGACCGTGGTTTTCGGAACCTGTTCATAATGATTAGCCAATAAGAGAAATAATATGGGGTTTCCATACTTGGTTTTTCAACCTCAGGTATTAGCCTTATTCTGTCTCATTAGTTTTGGCTTTTCTATATTAATTTTTCAACCTCAAGTATTTGCCACAATTTTTTGGGTCTGTCGGTCCCTCCGCGTCCCTTGTCTACCCGACCATCAATCAAGTACCATACTTTTTTTTCAAAAACCTCATTATATTCTTAGTAATATCATGCTTCATGAACCATGAATGCATCAAACATTACATCACTTGACAAATAATGACAATCACATTGAAACATGAACAACATTATATGATTCTTGTGAAGCAGCAAATAGAAGTTTCAACTTACCTCAAGTCCACTTTATGCCAAGTGAAAAGGTCAATCTCTTTGGATGATAGGATGTGTTAAAGGCCTAACATAATCAAATCATATGCTTTTTAATAAATCACATAATCTATTCTAATTAAAATCATATACACTTTTCAAATTGTAACAATTCCATATCAATTACATAACCTCAAAAATAATGCATACTCCATATTTTACTACTAATTCAAGTCATTAAACATTAAGGCAACTATTAAATAACTAATAATTCAAACATAATTATTAGGGCAACCCACAAAACTTGAACACAATCTAAATAAACATGACTTAAACTCGGTTCTCATTTAAATTAATTTTATCCTTCAATTAAGAAACCTAGTTTCTACTGTTCACAATCATTTGCAGGCACTTTCAAACTCAATATTAGAATTACAAAATCAATAAAAATAAGTAAATTAAGCATATTTAACAAGACTATCAATTTTGCTAAAAACTAGCTTAACTAGCTTGGTTTTGGCTTCAAGTTTATCCCACTTGAGTTTTCATTCATACAAAAACATACTAAAATATGTAATCATCCAAGATACTACAAAATTCATCATAACAAACATTGAAAAAAATATACCTTGATTAAATTGGAATTAATTTTCAAAACCCAAGGTTTTCAAACTTAATAGGGTGGAAACTTTTTCTAGTTCGTGTTCTATGGATTTCTATGGATTGAATTCAATTTTTGTGAGTAAGAGAGTGTAGAAATTTGAGAGAAACTTAGGAGAAGAAGGGCTGGTTATTTTTTAGGAGCTTCCACTAGAAAATATGGATAAAAAAATTTTTACTTTTCAAAGAGAGGTAAGTGGAGGGTTATGTTTGGTTGACTCATGGTTAGTGTCTTCTCATGCAAAGAGCCACGTTTATGGGATAGGGAGAAGACAAAAATTGATGCTTTGGTGTTATAATCAAGTACAATGCATTTAGAATAATTTCATGCGACCTAGTCAACCAACCAATCAAATTTCACCATTTTGAATACTTTTAGCTCTTAGCCAAATGTAAAATATTTCAAGTAAATATTTAGACAAATAATCACTTTAGAATGTAACAAGTATGGAGAAATATAAATAATTCATTTCATGGTCATTCAACACATCAATCTTTCTTAATCGAGATACCGAGTTTTTCACTGTAAAAAGACACTTAAGGAATATGTTAAATCTAGAAACAAAAGTTTGATCACATATTTCAAATACTAATGCATGTTAAAGCTTAACAAGAGCATATAGTAACAATTATTCATGTTCGTGTAATCATTCTATTTGTATGTCATAATCCGGTAATGCATATTGATTAGATGCATATTCATGCAAGATGTTTATTATTGGCTATATACAAGATAATTGGGCATTACCATCCTTCATTCCTTATACAAATTTTGTCCTCGAAATTTAACGTAGCAAATAATTCTGGATACTTGCTCCGCATTTCTTCTTCTTTTTCCCATGTGGCCTCTTCTAAGAATGATTCCTCCACAACACTTTAAATAGTCGAATCTTTTTCGTTCTCAACTCTTTTTCCTTCTGATCTAGAATTTGTACTGGTTTATCTTCATAGGCTAAATTAGGAGTCAATTCCAATGGTTCATAACTCAACACATAAGAGAGGTTTGAAATGTACTTCCTTAACATAAACACATGGAAAACATTGTGAACACTAGACAATGACAGAGGTAAGGCCACTCTATAAGCTTTATCACCAACTCTTTCAAGAATCTCGAATGGGCCGATATACCTTGGGCTGAGTTTTCCTTTCTTTCCAAGTCTCGTGACACCTTTCATGAGAGCTACTTTTAAAGCACATGATCCCCAACGACAAACTTTAGATCTTTTCTCCGTTTATCTTCATAACTTTTCTGTCTACTCTGCACGATCTTCATTCTCTCTCATACCTTCTCCACTACCTTAGCAGTATGTTGAACTATTTCTGGACCAAGCAGGCTTTGTTCTCCAACTTCATCCCAATGAACTGGAGATCTACATTTCCTTCCATACAATGCTTCATAAGGCGACATTCCAATTATTTATTAGTAGCTATTATTATAAGTAAACTCCACTAATGGAAACTTCGCATCCCAACTCCCTTGAAAATCTAGCACACAAGCTCTTAACATACCCTCTAATATCTTAATAACCCTCTCTGATTGCCCATCCCTTTGTAGATGAAATGTTGTACTAAATGCAAGTTTTATTCCCATGGCATTGTGTAAGCTCTTCCAAAATATAGATGTAAACTTAGGATCTCTGTCGGACACCATTGAAACTGCCACTCCATGTAACCTGACTATCTCTTTAATATATTGTTCAGCATATTGGTCTATATTGTATGTGGGTTTCACTGAAAGAAAATGGGTTGATTTAGTTAATCTATCAACAAACACCTATATGGAATTATACCCTTTTGAGTTCTAGGTAATCCAAGCATAAAGTCCATTATAATGTGCTCCCATTTTCACTGTGGAATCCACAAAGGCTTCAACAACCCTGATGGTTTTTGATGTTCAATCTTAACTTATTGACAAGTTAGATATTCAGCCATAAATTTTGCTATATCTCTCTTCATTTTAGGCCACCAATAATGTTGTTGTAAGTCTTTATACATTTTTGTGCTACCTGGGTGTACCAAGTAAGGAGTAGTATGAGCTTTTTCTAAAATTTCTCCTTTCATGGCCTTGCCAAATGGTACGCACAGTCCCTCTTTATATCAAATAATTCATCATCAACAATAGAGAAGTCTGGCCTCTTTCCAGCATCAATCTTTCTTTTCAATTGACACAAATGCATATCCACCTTTTAACCTTCTCTAATTCTATCTTGAAGTGCAGGTTTCAACACTAAGGCTGACAACAAACACTTTTTCCCTTTAGGTATAATTTCAAGCTCTAGTCTTTGCAAATCCAATAATATTGACTTTTGTATAACTAAAAGAGAAAATGTGGATTTTCTACTCAATGCATCCACAACCATATTCGCTTTACTAGGATGATAGTTGATCACATAACATAATCCTTCACAAGTTCTAACCATCTTCTTTGTCTTATATTCAGCTCCTTTTGGGTAAAGAAGTACTTCAAACTCTTATGATCTGTGTATATCTCACACTTCTCACTATACAAATAATGTCTCCAGATTTTCAAAGTAAAAACTATAGCAGCAAGTTCATGGGTTGGGTATTTCTTTTCATACTCCTTCAATTGCCTTAAAGTATAGGCAATAACCTTCCCATTTTGCATCAAAACAACACCCAAACTATTTTTTGAAGCATCACTATGCACCACGAATCTACCAGTTCCTATTGGAATGACAAGAACATGAGTTGTAGTCAATTTATGTTTCAATTCTTGAAAACTTATTTCACGAGCATCGGTCCACAAGAACTTCACATTCTTTCTTGTCAATATTGTCAATGGAGTTGCTATCTTTGAAAACCAATGAACAAATCATTGATAGTACCCTGCTAATCCCAGGAAACTCTTTACGTCTGATACATTTATTGGTGTTGGCCACTTAATGACAGCTTCTACCTTTCCTGGATCAATGAAAATACCATTCTTAGATACTACATGACCTAGGAATACCACTTGCTCAAGCCAAAATTCACACTTCTTGAATTTAGCATAAAACTATTTTTCCTTAAGAACTTGCAGCACAATCTTCAAATGTTCATTGTGCTCTTCTTTATCCCGTGAATAAATAAGGATGTCATCAATAAACATAATTATAAATTTATCGAGATATTGCATGAACACCTTATTCATCAGATCCATAAAAGCTACAGGGGCATTGGTTAAGCCGAAAGGCATCACTAGAAATTCATAATGTCCATACCTTATTTGGAATGCAATCTTTTGTATGTTTTATTCCTTGATCTTCAATTGCTGATACCTAGAGCGCAAATCAATTTTAGAAAATACTAATGCACCCATCCTTCTTTTTACGAATAACACAGATGCTTCCAAGGAGAATAACTAGGGCGGATGAAACACTTATCAAGCAATTCTTGCAATTGAACTTTTTAACTCTTTCAATTCTGTTGGTGTCATTCGATATGGTGCTTTAGAAATAGGGGTAGTCCCTGGCATAACATTATCACAAATTTAATCTCTCGATACAGTGGTAGTCCCAGTAAATTATCTAAAAATATGTAATGCCCAATTCTCTCCTACATAACCAATAATAAGCATCTTCTATGAATATGCATCTAATCAATGTGCATTATCGAATTATGGCATACAAATAGCATGATTGCATGAACATGAATAATTGTTATTATATGCTCCAGTTATGCTTTAACATGCATTAGTATATGAAATATGAGATCAAACTTTTGTTTCTTGATTTAACATATTCCTTAAGTACCTTTTTGTAGTGAAAAGTTTGGTATTTTGGTTGAAGAAAATTGATGTGTTGAATGGCCTAAAATAAATTATTCGAATTGCTCCATACTTGTTACATTCTAAAGTGATTAATTGCCAAAATATTTTCTTGAAATATGTTACATTTGGCTAAGAATTAAAAGTATGCAAAATGGTACAATTTGATTGGTTGGTTGACTAGGTTGCATGAAACCATTCTAAACCACATTACACTTGATTATAACACCAAAGCATCAATTTTTGTCATCTCCTTAGCCCATAAATGTGGCTCTTCGTATGAGAAGATACCAAACATGAGTCAACCAATCATCACCCTCCACTTATCTCTCTTTAAAATGTCAAACAAGTTATTTTTAGCCATGTTTTCTTGTGGAAGCTCCTAAAAAATGACCAACCTTCTTCTCCAAAATTTCTCCCAAATTTCTACACTCTCTTACTCACAAAAATTAAATTCAATCCATAGGAATTCATAGAACACAAACTACAACAATTTTTCACCCTTTTAAGCTTAAAAATCGTTGATTTTGGAGTTTAATTCCAATCTAATCAAGGTATATTCTTTTTCAATGTTTCTTATGATGAATTTATGGTATCTTGGATGGTTACTGTAATGCCCAATTCTCTCCTACATAGCCAATAATAAGCATCTTGTATGAATATACATCTAATCAATGTGCATTATCAAATTATGGCATACAAATAGCATGATTGCATGAACATGAATAATTGTTATTATATGCTCCAGTTATGCTTTAACATGAATTAGTACATAAAATATGAGATCAAACTTTTGTTTCTTGATTTAACATATTCCTTAAGTGCCTTTTTGCAGTGAAAAATTCGATATCTCGGTTAAGAAAGACTGATGTGTTGAATGAACATGAAATGAATTATTCGTATAGCCCCATACTTGTTTTATTCTAAAGTGATTAATTGCCTAAATATTTACTTGAAATATGTTACATTTGGCTAAGAACTAAAAGTATGCAAAATGGTGCAATTTGATTGGTTGGTTGATTAGGTTGCATGAAACCATTCTAAACCACATTGCACTTGATTATAACACAAAAGCATCAATTTTTATCATCTCCCTAGCCCATAAATGTAGCTCTTCGTATGAGAAGATACCAAGCATGAGTCAACCAATCATCACCCTCTACTTATCTCTCTTTGAAATGTCAAACAAGTTATTTTTAGCCATGTTTTCTTGTGGAAGTTCTTCAAAAACGACCAGCCTTCTTCTCCAAAGTTTTTCCCAAATTTCTACACTCTCTTACTCACAAAAATCAAATTCAATCTATAGGAATCCATAGAACACAAATTAGAGTTTTCACCCTTTTAAGCTTGAAAACCATTTATTTTGAAGTTTAATTCCAACTTAATCAATGTATATTCTTTTTCAATGTTTCTTATGATGAATTTATAGTATCTTGGATGGTTACATGTTATAGTATATTTTTGTATGAATGAAAACTCAAGTGGGATAGACTTGAAGCCAAAACCAAGCTAGTTATGCTAGTTTCTAGCAAAATTGATAGTCTTGTGAAATATGTTTAATTTAGTTATTTCTATTAATCTTATAATTCTTATATTATTCTTTGAAGTTCCTATGAATGATTGAGAACAATAGCAATTAGTTTTCTTAATTGATGGTTAGAATTAATTTAAATTAGAATCAAGTTTACTCATGTTATTTTGGATTGTGTTCAAGTTTTGGGGGTTGTCCTAATATTTATGTTTGGATTATAAGTTATTTAATGGTTTTCTTAATGTTTAATGTCTTGAATTAGTAGTAAAATATGGAGTATGTAATGTTTTTGAGGTCATGTAATTAATATGGAATTATTTACAAAAGATTGAAAAGTATATGTGATTTTAATTAGAATATATTATGTAATTTATTAAAAAAATATTGAAAGGTACATGATTTGATTATGTTAGGCCTTTAACACATCCTATCTTCCAAAGAGATTGACATTTTCACTTAGCACAAAGTGGACTTAAGGTAAGTTGAAACTTTCATTTGTTGTATCACAAGAATCATATAATATTGTTCATGTTTTAATATAATTGTCATTATTTATCAAATGATGTAATGTTTGATGTATTTATGGTTTATGAAGCACGATACTATTAAGAATATAATGAGTTTTTTTTAAAAAAAGTATGGTACATGATTGATGGTCGGGTAGACAAGGAACGCAGGAGGGACCGACAGACCCAAAAAATGGTGGCAAATACTTGAGGATAAAAAACTAGTATAGGAAAGCCACAATGAATGAGATAGAATACAGCTAATACCTGAGGCTAAAAGATCAAGTATGAAAATCCCATATTATTTCTCCTATTGGCCAATCATTATGAACATATTTCGAAAACTACAGTTTATCACTATTAGTTAGGTACCACACTTTAAGGGCCCTAAAGAATGATTTATGAATGAAAGTTATTAAATTGAATAATGCATTAATGATTTATGAAATGTGCATGTATGCTATTTGTTATTGCATCAGTTTCACTTACTGAGCCTTTATCTCATTAGATTCATGTGATGCAGATGGAAATGTACAGGTTTAGAGGTTGGCTGAGTCTCTAGAGCGGTCGGACAGAGATTTGTTCATGTGTCATGCTTCTAGTTGTTTTGTAGTCTATTTTGAAAACTTTATTTTATTTTTAACTAAGCCGCTCTGTTATGGTTTTGTAAACAGATGTACTCGATTTTGATTTATGTATATGGTGTATCTACAACAAAATAAATAACAAATAAATTCAAGTTCTTTCTCTTATAGTCAAAAAGAAAAACTTTTATTAAAACCATAACTCTAGATAGATGAGAAAGATTGTGAATGATAAGTAAAGGATTAAGGCCACAAGAAGAATCTTGAGAAGTCATGAAAATAGTTCTTTAAAGAACTAAAGAGGAAAACTCTCACAAATATTAATTCAACTTTAAATCATTTTCTATTATGATTACATTATTTTATATAGCCGAATTACTAATTAACTTAAAAAGAAAAAAAATCAAATTATAGACAACTAATCCGTACAATCAGAAAAGTAAAATGTCCAATAATAAGAAAAGAAGATAAGAAAGGTCAATCCCTTACAATCAAGAAAGTAAAGGGCATTTAATTGTCTTGAAAGGTTTTCAAAGAAAATAAGGAAAGACTTTCCCTTAGAATCATCAATAAAGGAAGTAAACGGTAATTTGTTATCTTCAAAATATGGAGTAATTTATCTTTTATTGGAGAGTCTTTAACTGGTAACAATACTAAAATTGACAAATCTGCAGGCTTTCCTCATGTCTAAATCAATCAACATGCTAAAATTGACAAATTGAAAAGCATTCTTTATTCTCCCACAATCTTGTTTTGGATCCATCTTAAATTGAAACACATTAGAATCAATCTGAATCTAATGAATCAGCACATTAAGTGCATCTTTGAGCTTTTTAGCCTTTGCCCTCATTATTAGTCCAACGGGAACATGTAACGGATCCTTTAATGATGCTCTATTATTGTCATCGTTAAATAATACGAACCTCACAATAAAAAATAAGAACCGAACATCCATACGGGTAAGTTTTCCAGGATCGTTTAATTCAGATTCATAATCGTTCAAGAATAATGACTTGACTCATTATCTTTTAAAAGATAAGAAACAAAGGTATAAGAAACTTGGGTAGACGCCACACTCAAGATAGATGAGAAAGATTGTGAATAAGTAAATGATTAAGACCACAAGAAAAATCTTGATAAGTTATGAAAATAGTTCTTTAAAGAACTAAAGAGGAAAACTCTCACAAATATTAATTCAATCTTAAATCATTTTCTATTATGATTACATTATTTTATATAGCCGAATTACTAAATAACTTAAAAAGAAAAAAAATTAAATCCTAGACAACTAATCCGTACAATCAGGAAAGTATAATGTCCAATAATAAGAAAAGAAGATAAGAAAGGTCAATCCCTTAAAATCAAGAAAGTAAAGAGCATTTAATTGTCTTGAAAGGTTTTCAAAGAAAATAAGGAAAGACAATCCCTAAGAATCATCAATAAAGGAAGTAAATAGTAATTTGTTATCTTCAAAATAGGGAATTAATTTATTTTTTATTGGAGAGTCTTTAACTGGTAACAATACTAAAATTGACAAATTTGCAGGCTTTCCTCACGCCCAAATCAATCAACATGCTGAAATTAACAAACTGAAAATCTTTCCTTATTCCCCCATAATTTTGTTTTGGAGCCATCTTAAATTGAAACACATTATAATCAATCTGAATCTAATAAATCAGTACATTAAGTGCATCTTTGAGACTTTTAGCCCTTGCCCTCATTATTTGTCCAATAGGAACATGTAATGGATCATTTGATGATGCTCTATTATTATCATCATTAAATGAAACGAACCTCACAACGAAAAATGAGACTCGAACATCCATAAGGGTTTTTTTTTTCTTGGATCATCTTAATTAAGATTTACAATCTTACAAGAATAATGACCTTAACTCATTACCTATTAAAAGATAACGAACAAAGGTATAAGAAATTTGGGTAGATGCCACACTCAAGATAAATAAGAAAGATTATGAGTGATAGGTCAAAGATGAAAGCCACAGGAAGAATCTTGATAAGTTTTGAAAATAGTTCTTTGAAGAACCAAATAGGAAAACTCACACAAATATTATTTCAATTTTGAATCATTTTCTATTAGGATTACTTTGTTTTATAAAGTTGATAGTAAGGTTCTTGGAATTAAGGAATTAATTCCAAACGGATTAATTAATTGAAATAATTATTATTTATAAGTTGCAAATGTCTCATGCCCATTACTAGCTTAATAGTGAAACTAAAAGAGTCACACATCTTTATAGAAAGTGACATTTCTAATTTTAGAATTTATCCAATGGTTGGAAATTAATAAATAATATTGATTAATTAATTGCTTAAGGGTTCTATTTAATTTAATGGTTATATTAAATTATTTAATTGGATTATTTAATTAGACCTAATTTGATTATGAAGCCCAATTCGAGTAAATGAAATTAATCCATTGGATTGATTAAATTGGAATTAAATCAATTGGATTAATTTGTGGATTTTTGAGTCCAAGCTCAAAAATTAATGTGAATCACTTAAGAAGTCCACCAAAATATGAAGAGAATAAATTAAATAAATATGATTTATTTAATTAATATATTTATAGATAAATAAATAAAGTGACCGATTTTATGGGATAAAATCAGCCATTGTGATTTATTTTATATATAAATATAATATTAGTATATATATTTGATATATATCTATCTTGATATTATTTAAAGAGTTCATATTAATATCAAGGATGTATGTAGACACTTTTGATGATTAATGTAGTCTCAAATAAGTTCACATAGATAGGAGAGAGAAAAAGAGAAGAGTTGTTGGAAGATTTGAAATCCTTCCAAGATAATATTTTTAAATAGTTCAAAATTGACAAACTATCCAAAAATTGGAAAAAGAAAAAATTTCAGCCCCTATAAATAGTGAGGGCCGAAAATTACAAGTGAAATTTAGTAAAAATTAAATAAAAATTATTTTGTTTAAGTCTTCTATTTTTCTCTCCAAGAAAAGAAAGAAAAAGAAAAGTGTTTTTCTTGTAATCTTTATTTTTTTGTTCTGAAAAGAAAATTAGTTTCTTGATATACTCTTCATATTAAAGTTTTAAGAACTTAAGGAATCAATCTTTATTGTTCTACAAAATTTACTCCAGTAAATAACTTAAAAAGAAAATAAATCAAATTCTAGATAACTAATCCTTACCATCAATAAAGTAAAATGTCCATTAATAAGGAAAGAAAATATGAAATGTCAATCCCTTACAATCAAGACAGTAAATGGAAATTAATTGTCTTAAAAGGTTTTCAAAGAAAATAAGGAAAGTCAATCCCTTACAATGAGTCAAGAAAGTAAACAGTGATTTATTGTCATGAAAATAGGCAAGTAATTTGCCTGTTATTGCTGAATCTTTATTTAGAACAATATACTAAAATTGGCAAATTTGCAGACTTTCCTCACCACGCCCAAATCAATCAACATGCTGAAATTGACAAATTGAAAAGGTTTCTTTATGACATTGACTAGCCCATAATCTTGTTTTGGACTCAACCTAAATTACAACATATTAAAATCAAGCTGAATCAAATGAATGAACCTGTTAAGTGCATCTTTGAATCTTTTAGCTCTTGCCCTTATTATTATTCTAACAGGAACATACAATGAATCCTTTGATGATGCTCCATTATTTTCATTGTTAAATGGTACGAACCTCATTATGAAAAATCAGACCCGAATATCCATACAGGTATTTTTCCTAGGACTGGCTTAATTCAACTTCACAATCTTGCAACAACAATGACCTTGATCCATTTTTCTAATCAAAAGATTTGAAACAAAGGTATAATAAATTTGGATAAATGACACACTCATGATAAATAAGAAAGATTGTGAGTTATAGATCAATGATGAACGCGACAAGAAGAATCTTGATAAGTTATAAAAATAGTTCTTTGAAGAACCAAACAGGAAAACTCTCACAAATCGTATTCCAATCTTAAATCATTTTCTATTAGGATTACTTTATTTTATAAATCTAAGTTACAAAATAACTTAATAAGAAAATCAATCAAATCCTAGATAATTAATTCGTATAATCAGGAAAGTAAAATGTCCAATAATAAGAAAAGAATTTATGAAAGGTCGATCCCTTACAATCGAAAAAGTAAATAGCATTTAATTATCTTGAAAGGTTTTCAAACAAAATAAGGAAAGTCAATCCCTTACAAATAATCAAGAAAGTAAACGGCAATTTGTTATCTTCAAAGTAGGGAAGTAATTTGTCATTTATTGGAGAGTCTTTAATTGGTAACAACATATTGAAATTGGCGAATTTGCCGGCTTTCCTCGTGTCCAAATCAATCAACATGCTCAAATTGACAAATTGAAAAGCCTTGCTTATGCTCCCACATGCCCAATTAGTTGCCTCAATAACATTGACTAGCCCATATTTTGTTTTGGACCCATCTTAAATTGAAATATATTACAATCAACCCGAATCTTATGAATCAGCCCATTAAGTGAATCTTTGAACCTTTTAGACCTTGTCTATATTATTATCCAACAGGAACATGAAATGGATCCTTTGATGATGCTTCACTATTCTCAGCGTTAAATGGTACGAACTTTACAATGAAAAATGAGACCGAACATCCATAAGGGTAATTTTCCTAAAATCATTTTAATTCAGCTTCACAATCTTACAATAACAATGATCTTGACCCATTATCTATCAAAAGATTAGAAACAAAGGTATAAGAAATTTGGGTAGATTCAACACTCAAGATAAATGAGAAAGATTGTGAGTGATAGGTCAAGGATGAACGCCACAAGAAGAATCTTGATAAGTTATGAAAAATAGTTCTTTGAAGAACCAAAGAGAAAAACTCTCACAAATATTATTTCAATCTTGAATCATTTTCTATTAGGATTACTTTATTTTACAAAACTATATTACTAAATAACTTAAAAATCAAATAAATCAAATCCTAAACAACTAATCCATATAATCAGTAAAGTAAAATATCCAATAATAAGAAAAGAAAATATGAAAGGTCAATCCCTTATAATCAAGAAAGTAATGGCATTTAATTGCCTTGAAAGGTTTTCAAAGAAAATAAGGAAAGTCAATCCCTTACAAACAATCAGGAAAGTAAACGGTAATTTGTTGTCTTCAAAATAGGGAAGTAATTTATCATTTATTGAAGAGTCTTTAATTGGTAACAACATATTGAAATAGGCAAATTTGCAAGCTTTCCTCATTCCCAAATCATTAACATGCTGAAATTGACAAATTGAAAATCTTTTCTTATTCTTCCACAATCTTGTTTTGGACCCATCTTAAATTACAACATATTATAATCAACCCGAACCTAATGAATCAGACATTAAGTGCATCTTTGAACCTTTTAGCCCTTGCCCTTATTATTAGTCCAACTGGAACATGTAATGGATCCTTTGATAATGCTCTATTATTATCATCGTTAAATTATACGAACCTCACAATGAAAAAACATTAAATTAATTCAGATTCACAATCTTGCAAGAACAATGACCTTGACCCATTATCTATTAAAAGATAAGAAACAAAGGTATAAGAAATTTGGGTAGACGCCACACTCAAGATAGATGAGAAAGATTGTGAGTGATAGGTCAAAGATGAATGCCACAAGAAGAATCTTGATAAGAAAAAAATAGTTTTTTGAAGAATCATAGAGGAGAACTCTCACAAATATTATTTCAATCTTGAATAATTTTCTATTATGATTATTTTGTTTTATAAAGCTAAATTACTAAATAACTTAAAAATAAAATAAATCAAATCCTAGACAACTAATCCGTACAATCAGAAAAGTAAAATGTTCAATAATAAGAAAATAAAATAAGAAAGGTCAATCCCCTATAATCAAGACAGTAAATGACATTTAATTGTCTTGAAAGGTTTTCAAAGAAATAGGGAAAGTCAATCCCTTACAACCAGTCAACAAAGTAAACGGCAATTTATTGTCTTGAAAAAAAGCAAGTAATTTGCCCTTCATCGAAGAGTCTTTATTTTGTAACAACATACTGAAATTGAAAAATTTGCAATCTTTCATCATACCCAAATCAATCAACATGCTGAAATTGATAAATTGAAAAGTTTTACTTATAACATTGACCAGCCCATTATCTTGTATTGGACATATCTTAATTTGCAACATATTAGAATGAACTTGAATCTAATGAATCAACCCATTAAGTACATCTTTGAACCTTTTAGACTTTGCCCTTATTATTAGTCCAACAGGAACATGCAATAGATTCTTACTATTCTCATCGTTAAATGGTATGAACCTCACAATAGATTCTTGATAAAAAGATAGATGAGAAAGATTGTGAGTGATAAGTCAAGGATGAACGCCAAAAAAAAATCTTGATAAAAAAGAAAATAGTTCTTTGAAAAATCAAAGAGGAAAATTCTCACAAATATTATTTCAATCTTCAATAATTTTCTATTAGGATTACTTTGCTTTATAAAGTTGAATTACTAAGTAACTTAAAAGGAAAATAAATCAAATCCTAAACAACTAATCCATATAATCAAGAAAGTAAAATGTTCAATAATAAGAAAAAAAATATGAAAGGTCGATCCCTTACAATCACGAAAGTAAATGGCAATTAATTATCTTAAAAGGGTTTTCAAAGAAAATTAGAAAATTCAATCCCTTCAATGAATCAAGAAAGTAAACAATGATTTATTGTGTTGAGAATAGATAAGTAATATATCTGTTATTACAAAGTTTTTATTTGGTAGCAACATACTGAAATTAGAAAATTTGCCGAATTTCCTCACGTCTAAATCAATCAACATGCTAAAATTGACAAATTGAAAAGCTTTCCTCATGACATTGACTACCATGATTTTGTTTTGGACCCATCTTAATTTGCAACATATTAAAATCAACTTGAATCTAATGAATCAACCCATTAAGTGCATCTTTGAATCTTTTAGCCCTTGCTCTTATTATTAATCCAACAAGAACATGTAATGGATCCTTTGATGATGCTCCATTATTCTCATCGTTAAATGCTACGAACCTCACAATGAAAAATAAGACCTGAACATCCATACAGGTATTTTTCCAGGAATCGTCTTAATTCAGGTTCACAATCTTGCAACAACAATGACCTTCACCCATTATCAATCAAAAGATTAAAAACAAAGGTATAAGAAATTTGGATAGATACCACACTCAAGATAAATAAGAAAGATTGTGACTGATAGGTCAAGGATGAACGCTACAAGAAGAATCTTGATAAGTTATGAAAATAGTTCTTTGAAGAACCAATGAGAAAATCTTTCACAAAAATTATTTCATTCTTTAATCATTTTCTATTAGGATTACTTTATTTTATAAAGACGAATCACAAAATTACTTAAAAAGAAAATAAATCAAATCTTAGACAACTAATATGTATATACAGGAAGTTAAATGTCCAATAATAAGATAAGAAAATAAGAAAGATCAGTCCCTTACAATCAAGAAAGTAAATGACATTTGATTGTCTTGAAAGGTTTTCTAAGTAAATAAGGAAAGTCAATCCCTTACATACAATTAGGAAAGTAAGTGGCAATTTGTTGTCTTCAAAATAGGGAAGTAATTTTTCCTTTATTGGAATTGGCAAGAACATACTGAAATTAGCAAATTTGCAGGCTTTTCTTATGCCTAAATCAATCAACATGTTAAAATTGCCAAATTGAAAAGCTTTTCTTTTTTGCCTTAACAATATTGACTAGTCTATGATCTTGTTTTGGACCTATCTTAAATTACAAATATTAGAATTAACCTAAATCTTATAAATCAGCCCATTAAGTGCATCTTTGAACCTTTTAGCCCTTGCCCTTATTATTAGTTCAGTAGGAATATGCAATGGATCCTTTGATGATGCTCCATTATTCTTATTGTTAAATGGTATGAATCCAGAATAAAAAATGAGACCCAAACATCCATACAGTTATTTCTCCTAGGATCGTCTTAATTCAGCTTCACAATCTGGCAACAACAATGACCTTGACCTATTTTTCAAGTCAAAAGATTAGAAACAAAGGTAGAAGAAACTTGGATAAACACCACACTCAAGATAAATAAGAAAGATTGTGTGTGATAGGTCAAGGATGAACACCATAAGAAGAATCTTGATAAGTTATGAAAATAGTTCTTTGAATAACCATAGAAGAAAACTCTCACAATCTTTCATCATTTTCTATTAGGATTACTTTATTTTATAAAGTCGAATTACTAAATAACTTAAAAAGAAAATAAATCAAATCCTAGACAACTAATCCATACAACCAGGAAAGTAAAATATCAAATAATAAGAAAAGAAAATATGAAAGCTCAATCCCTTACAATCAACAAAAGTAAATGGCACTTAATTATCTTGAAAGGTTTTCAGAAAAACTAAGGAAAGTTAGTCACTTACATACAATTAGGAAAGTAAATGGCAATTTGTTGTCTTTAAAATAGAGAAGTAATTTGCCCTTTATTGGAGAGTATTTAATTGGAAACAAAATACTGAAATTGACAAATTTGTAGCATTTCCTCATGCCCAAATCAATCAACATGCTGAAATTGGCAAATTAAAAAACTTTCCTTATCCTCCCACACGCCCAATCAGTTGCCTTAATAACATTAACTAGCCAATGATCTTGTTTTAGACCTATCATAAATTGCAACATATCATAATCAACTCGAATCTTATGAATCAGCTCATTAAGTGCATCTTTGAATATTTTAGCCCTTGCTCTTATTATTAGTCCTACCCTACATGTAATGAGTCTTTTTGATGATGCTCCATTATTCTTATCGTTAAATGGTACGAACCACATAATAAAAAATGAGCCCCGAACATCGATACAGGTATTTTTCCTAGGATAGTATTAATCAGTTTCACAATCTTGCAACAAAAATGACCTTAACCCATTTTCCTAATAAAAAGATTAGAAACAAAGATATAAGAAATTTGGATAGACGCCACATTCAAGATAAATAATAAAGATTTTGAGTGATAGGCCAAGGATGAACGCCACAAAAAGAATCTTGATAAGTTATGAAAATAGTTCTTTGAAGAGCCAAAGAGGAAAACTCTCACAAAATTATTTCAATCTTTAATCATTTTCTATTAGGATTACTTTGTTTTATAAAGCCAAATTACTAAATAACTTAAAAAGAAAATAAATCAAATCATAGATAACTAATACATACAAACAAGAAAGTAAAATGTCCAATAACAAGAAAAGAAATTATGAAATGTCAATCACTTACAATCAAGAAAGTAGATGGCATTTAAATGTTTTGAAAGGATTTGAAAGAAAATAAGGAAAGACAATCCCTTAAAAATAATTAGGAAAGCAAACGGCAATTTGTTGTCTTCAAAAAAGGAAAGTAATTTGCCTTTATTGGAGAATCTTTAATTGGTAACAACATACTGAAATTGGCAAATTTGCAAGCTTTCCTTACGCCCAAATCAATCAACATGCTAAAATTGACAAAATGAAAAGCTTTCCTTATGCTAAAATTGACAAACTACTTTAATGACATTGACTAGCCCAAGATCTTATTTTGGACCATTCTTAAATTGCAATATATTAGAATCAACCCGAATCTTATGAATCAGCCAATTAAGTGCATCTTTGAACCTTTTTTAGCCATTTCCCTTATTATTAGTCCAACAGGAATAAGCAATCGATCCTTTGATGATACTCCACTATTCTCATGTTAAATGTTACAAACTCACAATGAAAAATTAGACCCGAACATCCATAAAGGGTATTTTTCTTGGAATTATCTTAATTCAGCTTCAAAATCTTGTAACAACAATGACCGGTCAATCTTTCAAAAGATTAGAAATAAAGTATAAGAAATTTGGATAGATGCCACACTCAAGATAAATGAGAAATTGTGTGTGATAGGTCAAGAAATGCCACAAGAAGAATCTTGATAAGTTATGAAAATAATTTTTTGAAGAACCAAAGAGGAAAACTCTTACAAATATTATTTTAATGTTGGATCATTTTCTATTAGGATTACTTAAGCCAAATTACTAAATAAGTTAAAAGAAAATAAATCAAATACTAGACAACTAATCTTTACAATCAGTAAAGTACAATGTCCAATAATAAAAAAAGAAAATAAGAAAAGTTAATCATTTACAATCATGAAAGTAATTGGAAATTAATTATTTTAAAAGGTTTTAAAAAAAAATAGGAAAGTTAATCCCTTACAATGTATCAAGAAAGTAAACAGCGATTTATTATCTTGAGAATAGGCAAGTAATTTGTTCGTTATTGCAGAGTTTTTATTTGGTAACAATATACTGAAATTGGCAAATTAACAGGTTTTCCTCAGGCCCAAATCAATCAACATGCTCAAATTGACACATTGAAAAGCTTTCCTTATGCTCCCACAAGATCAACATGCTGAAATTGACAAATTGAAAAGTTTTCCTTATGATCCCACAATCTTGTTTTGGACCTTTCTTAAATTGCAACATATTAGAATCAACCCAAATCTAATGAATTAGCTCATTAAGTGCATCTTTGAACCTTTTAGCCTTGCCCTTCTTATTAGTCCAACAGGAACATATAATGGATCTTTTGATGATGCTCTATTATTGTCATCATTAAATGATACAAACCTCACAAAAAAAAATGAGAACCAAACATCTATAACGATTTTTTTTTTGGGATCGTTTTAATTCAGATTGACAATTATGCAAGAGTAATGACTTTGACCTATTATCTATTAAAAGATAAGAAACAAAGGTATATAAAATTTGGGTAGATACCACACTCAAGATAGATGAGAAAGATTGTGAGTGATAGGTCAATGATGAATGCCACAAGAAGAATCTTGATAAACAAAATAGTTCTTTGAATAACCAAGAGGAAAACTTTCATAAATATTATTTCAATCTTTAATCATTTTCTATTAGGATTACTTTATTTTATAAAGTCAAATTACTAAATAACTTAAAAAAAAATCAAATCCTAGACAACTAATCTGTACAATCAGGAAAATAAAATGTCCAATAATAAGAAAAGAAAATATGAAAGGTCAATCCCTTACAATCAAGAAAGCAAATGGTATTTAATTGTCTTAAAAGGTTTTCAAAGAAATTAAGGAAAGTCAATCCCTTACAAACAATCAGAAAAATAAATGGCAAATTGTTGTCTTCAAAAAAAGAAAAATAATTTACCCTTCATTGGAGAGTCTTTAATTGATAACAACATATTGAAATTGGTAAATTTGTAGGTTTTCCTTATGCCCAAATCAATTAACATACTAAAATTGGCAAATTTGCAGGTTTTCCTCATGCCCAAATCAATCAACATGCTGAAATTCACAAATTGAAAAACTTTTTTTATGCTCCCACACGCCCAATTAGTTGCCTTATTGACATTGACTAGCCCATGATCTTGTTTTAGACCCATCTTAAATTACAACATTTTAAATCAACACGAATCTTATGAATCAGCCTATTAAGTGCATCTTTGAACCTTTTAGTGTTTGCCCTTATTATTAGTCCAACAAGAATAAACAATGGATCATTTGATGATGCTCCATTATTCTCATCGTTAAATGGTACAAACCTCACAATGAAAAATGAGTCCCAAACACCATATGGGTATTTTTCTTGGGATCGTCTTCATTCAGTTTCACAATCTTAGATTAGATTTTGAGTGATAGGCCAAAGATAAACTGATACGAATCACACCAAGAATTATGAGAAAACTCATGACTCAAGAAAGTCCTCTAAGATAATCTTGAATGAAGTTGTAGGACATCTCCATGCCATGATTGAGAATTTTCTACCAAATGATCAAGATATTCTAGGGCTTCATCAGGTTTTTTATCAAGAAACTCACCATTACACATTGTTTCAACAAATTGTTTTGTTTCAGGAGTTAAACCTTCATAAAAGAAACTAATTAAGTGCCATTTTTTAAAACCATGATGTGGGCATGAATTCAAAAAATCTTTAAATCTTTCCCAACATTGAAAGAAAGCTTCATTAGAATTTTAAAAAAAAAATTGAATTTGTCTTTTCAAAGCATTAGTTTAATGAGTTGGAAAGAATTTTTTTTCAAAAATTTAGCTTGCATTTCTTGCCAAGCGCCAATTGACCTAGGTTTTAAAGAATTAAGCCAATTTTTTTGTTTTATCTTTTAAAGAAAAAGGAAATAATTTGAGCTTAACAATCTCATTTGTGCAAGTTTGATCATCAAAAGTGGCACATACTTCATCAAATTCTTTTAATGCAAGTAAGGGCTTTTAGAGTCTAAACCATGGAAATTAGGAAGTAAAGGGATCATACCTGGCTTGAATCGAAAATTGTTTGCATTCAGAGAAAAAATGAAACAAGAAGAAGAAGAATTTCAAGGAGGTTTCAAGTAATAACACATGGTACGGACCTGTTGATTCTCATTTTCATCCTGAACACTTTCATTTTCAGCCATGGTGGAAGTGTGTAGAGATGATTCAAAAAATTTTCAAACAAAGTTTCAGAATTATTTCCAAACAAATTACCATATAACCATATATCCATAAGAAAATAAACAAACTATATTTACAAAGAAAAAATATTAACACACCTGAATACTTACCTTGCCTTCCCCGGTAACGGCGCCAAAAACTTATTTATGGGATCAAGTATTTATGCACACCTTTGTCAACAATAAATCAAGGTTTCACATTAACAGTCGGTGGGATAAAATCGTACAATAAGATAAATAAACCCAAGTATTTATTGTGCCATTGGAGATACATAAATCAAGAATCACCACAAAACAAGCAGGGTTTAGATCAAAACTCAAAATAATAATACAACATACTTAAATATTTTATACTCTTATAACCATTCATCTTCCTCCATCAAGAGGTTCACCCTTTTTATTCAGCAAAATGAAATTTAGAAAGACAATAAAAGTAGCAAAGACTAAAAATATAAGAGAAATTAGAGAATGTATTTCTATTACTACTAGAAAACTTACAATACTAGAAAACATACAAACTAGAAAACTTAGTCTAAAGAAACCCTACCCCCCTCCTCTTACAGCTTAATACATGGCCTATTTATAGTACTTAGAGTAAACTAGAGACCAAATAAATAATGGAGGGGTTAATCAAGTGGTATGCTAGTTGTCAAGAGTTAGTAAGTTGTTATACCAAGTCCTCACCTACCGAATTGAATTATATGTTTCGGTCAGATACAGCCAGAGTTTGATGATTCATAAAGAAGACAAAATTGTATATCTTTTGGTGCTGATAGATTTTCATATATCATTTGTTAAATTTGGTGGTCGGATGAAGGAGATATGGTCCAATTACCGAATCATGTCCAAGAGTTGTCCTTTAACAGCAGCAACAACTTGCAGCCTATGTTTTTACCATTTTGATATATTTTTTCACCATATTATCTTCAACAAACTTGTTTATTTCCTCTTATGTATAACATATCCAAAGTTCAGCCCAAAATAAATTTGGGCTTAAGAGATATAACCTAATTAGTAAAATAAGTCAATACTGGGTTGAACTCTGATCCGAATTTTGGTGATCCATTTTGTATAACTACTTGGACAAATTTTCTGCTATAATCAATATTGAATTGGGCTGAACATCCAACAGAAAAGTTGTGCCTCTATCTCTTAGTTTTCAAATGAAATAAGCTTCAGGTCCATAGAGCTTTTGATGACAAAGTTATGCTCAAATTACAAAAACTACACAAGTCTGAAAATATGCTTCCATTTATTCTCTAACACAAAATATTAATAAAATAATAATATTAATAAGAATAAAACAAGAAAAGTATAAAGGATTTGACACAAAAATATGTCAAAATATGCACTTATCAATTTGCATGTACGCTACTTGTTGCATCAGTTTCACCTTACTGAGCTTTAGATTCTTGTGATGTAGGTGGAAATGTACAGGTTTAGAGGGTGACTGAGTCTCCAGAGTGGCCGGACAGAGATTTGTTCATATGCCATACTTCGAAGTGTTTTTGTAGCCTATTTTGAAAACTTGTACTGTTTTTAAATAAGTCGCTCTGTTATGGTTTGTAAATAGATGTGTTAAACTATAGATGGGATAACAACATTATGTACTCAATGTAAATGGTGCGTTTATAATTAAATGAAACAACAAATGAATTCAAGTTCATTCTCTTATAGCAAAAAAGGGGAACTTTTATTAAAATCATAACTCTAGTATTGATGAAAAGTTAACATTTCTTCATTTAACTATATTAGTTTGTTTAGGTTCTGTAGTTAGGTTAAGGGGTGTTGGACCTGCAAATTTGCCAATTTCAGTATATTGTTACCAAATAAAGACACAACAATAACGGACAAATTACTTGCCTATTTTCAAGATAATAAATCGTTGTTTACTTTGTTGACTCAATGTAAGAGATTGACTTTCCTTATTTTCTTTGAAAACCTTTTAAGACAATTAATTTTCATTTACCATCTTGATTATCAATACATTTCATATTTTTTTTCCTTATTAATGGATATTTTACTTTATTGGTTGCAATGATTATTTTTCTAGGATTTGATTTTTTTTCTTTTTAAGTTATTTAGTAATTCAACTTTTATAAAACAAAGTAATCCTAATAGAAAATGATTCAAGATTGAAATAATATTTGTGTGAGTTTTTCTATTTGGTTCTTCAAAGAACTATTTTCAAAACTTATCAAGATTCTTCTTGTGACGTTCAACCTTGACCTATCACTCACAATCTTTCTCATTTATCTTGAGTGTGGCATCTACCCAAATTTCTTATATCTTTGTTTCTTATCTTTTAATAGATAATGGTCAAGGTCATTGTTCTTGCAAGATTGTGAATCTAAATTAAGACGATTCAAGAAAAAATACCCTTATGGATGTTCAAGTCTCATTTTTCATTGCGAGGTTCGTATCATTTAACGATGACAATAATAGAGCATCATCAAATGATCCATTACATGTTCCTATTGGACTAATAAGAGGACAAGGGCTAAAAGACACAAAGATGCACTTAATGGGCTGATTCATTAGATTCAGATTGATTTTAATGTGTTGCAATTTAAGATGGCTCCGAAACAAGATTGTGGGAGAATAAGGAAAGTTTTTCAATTTATCAATTTCAGCATGTTGATTGATTTGAGTGTGAGGAAAACCTGCAAATTTGCCAATTTCAGTATTGTTACTAGTTAAAGACTCTCCAATAAACGTCAAATTACTTTCCTATTTTGAAGATATTACCGTTTACTTCCTTTATTGATGATTCTAAGGGATTGTCTTTCGTTATTTTCTTTGAAAATCTTTCAAGATAATTAAATGCCCTTTACTTTCTTGATTGTAAGAGATTGACCTTTCTTATCTTCTTTTCTGATTATTGGACATTTTACATTTTTTATTGTAATTCGGCTATATAAAATAATATAATCATAATAGAAAATGATTTAAGATTGAATTAATATTTCCCAGAGTTTTCCTCTTTGTTTCTTTAAAGACTATTTTCATAACTTATCAAGATTCTTCTTGTGGCATTAATCCCTGACTTATCACTCACAATCTTTCTCATCTATCTTGAGTGTGGCATCTACCCAAGTTTCTTATACCTTTATTTCTTATCTTTTAAAAGATAATGGGTCAAGGTCATTGTTCTTGAACGATTGTGAATCTGAATTAAGACGTTCCCAGGAAAAATACCCTTATGGATGTTTGGGTTTCATTTTTCATTGTGAGGTTCGTTTCATTTAATGATGACAATAATAGAGCATCTTCAAATGATCCATTACATGTTCAAGTTAGGCTAATAATAAGGACAAGAGCTAAAAGGTTCAAAGATGCACTTAATGGGCTGATTCATTTGATTCAGGTTGATTCTAATAAGTTGCAATTTAATATGGGTCGAAAAAAAGATTGTGGAAGAATAAGGAAAGCTTTTTAATTTGTCAATTTCAGCATGTTGATTGATTTGAGCATGAGAAAAGCCTGCAAATTTTCCAATTTTAGTATGTTGTTACCAAATAAAGACTTTACAATAACGGGCAAGTTACTTGCCTATTCTAAAGACAATAAATCGTTGTTTACTTTCTTAATTCATTGTAAGAGATTGACTTTCCTAATTTTCTTTGATAAACTTTTAAGATAATTAATTGCCATTTACTTTTGTGATTGTAAGGGATTGACATTTCCTATTTTTTTTCTTATTATTGGACATTTTACTTTACTGATTTTAAGGATTAGTTGTCTAGGATTTGATTAATTTTCTTTAAAGTTATTTAGTAATTCACCTTTAAAAAATAAAGTAATCCTAATAGAAAATGATTCAAGATTGAAATAATATTAATGAGAGTTTTCCTCGGTTTTTCAAAGAACTATTTTCATAATTTAGTTTCACAATCTTGCAAGAACACTGAATTTGATCCATTTTCCTAACCAAAGGTTTGAAATAAAGGTATAAGAAATTTGGATAAATGCCACACTCATGATAAATAAGAAAGATTGTGAGTGACAGGTCACGGATGAACGCCACAAGAAAAATCTTGATAAGTTATTAAAATAGTTTTTTGAAGAACCAAGAGGAAAACTCTCACAAATATTATTCCAATATTGAATCATTTTCTATTAGGTTTACTTTATTTTACAATATAACTTAAAATATCTTAAAAATAAATAAATCAAATACAAGACAACTAATTCGTACAATCAGGAAAGTAAAAGTCCAATAATAAGAAAAAGAAAATAAAAAAGGTCAATTATTTGCAATCAAGGAAGTAAATAGCATTTAATTATCATGAAAGGTTTTCAAACAAAATAAGGAAAGTTAATCCCTTACAAACAATCAGGAAAGTAAACAGCAATTTGTTGTCTTCAAAATCGGGAAAAAATTTGTCATTTATTGGAGAGTCTTTAATTAGTAACAACAAATTGAAATTGGCAAATTTGCAGGCTCTCCTCACGCCCAAACCAATCAACATGTTGAAATTGACAAATTGAAAAGATTTCTTATTTTCCTACAATCTTGTTTTGGAGCCATCTTAAATTGCAACACATTAGAATCAATTTGAATCTAATGAATCAGCACATTAAGTGCATCTTTGAGCCTTTTAGCCCTTGCCCTCATTATTAGTCCAACAGGAACATGTAACAGACCCTTTGATGATGCTCTATTATTGCCATCGTTAAATGATACGAACCTCACAATGAAAAATGATACCCTGAACCTCACAATGAAAAATGATACCCTGAACCTCACAATGAAAAATGATACCCTGAACCTCACAATGAAAAATGAGACCCGAACATCCATAAAGGTAATTTTCCTAGAATCGTCTTAATTCGTATTTACAATCTTTCAAAAACAATGACCTTGACCCATTATCTATAAAAGATAAGAAACAAAGGTATAAAAAATTTGGGTAGATGCCACACTCAAGATAAATGAAAAAGATTTGAGTGATAGGTCAATGATGAACGCTACAAGAAGAATCTTGATAAGTTTCAAAAATAGTTATTTGAAGAATCAAATTGAAAAACTCTCACAAATATTATTTCAATCTTGAATTATTTTTCTATTAGGATTACATTGTTTTAAAAAGCTGAATTACTAAATAACTTAAAAGGAAAATAAATCAAATCATAGACAACTAATCCTTACAATCAATAAAGTAAAATATCCATTAATAAGGAAAGAAAATATGAAATGTCAATCCTTTACAATCAGGAAGGTAATGGAAATTAATTGTCTAAAAAGGTTTTCAAAGAAAATAAGGAAATTCAATCCCTTACAATGAGTCAAGAAAGTAATTTGCCCGTTATTGTTGAATATTTATTTGGTAACAACATACTGAAATTCACAAATTTACAGGCTTTCCTCACGGCAAAATTAATCGACATGATGAAATTGAAAAATTGAAAAGGTTTCTTTATGACATTGACTAGACCATGATCTTGTTTTAGATCAATTCTAAATTGCAAAATATTCGAATCAACCTTAATCTAATGAATCAGCCTGTTAAGTGCATCTTTGAACTTTTTAGGCCTTGTCCTTATTAATAGTCTAACAGGAACATGCAATGGATCATTTGATGTTGCTCCGTTATTCTCATCATTAAATGGTACGAACCTCAGTATGAAAAAAGAGACCCAAACATTCATACGGGTATTTTTCCTGAGATTATCCTAATTCAACTTCACAATCTTCCAACAACAATGACCTTGATCCATTTTCCTAATCAAAAGATTTGTAACAAAGATATAAGAAATTTGGATAAATGCCATACTCATGATAAATAATAAAGATTGTGAGTGATAGGTCAATGATGAACTCCACAAGAAGAATCTTGAATAAATTATGAAAATAGTTCTTTGAAAAACGAGTAAAACTCTCATAAATATTATTTCAATCTTGAATCATTTTCTATTAGGATTACTTTATTTTTTAAAGGTGAATTACTAAATAACTTTAAAATAAAATTAATCAATCCTAGACAACTAATCCTTAAAATCAGTAAAGTAAAATGTCCAATAATAAGAAAAAAAATAGAAAATGTCAATCCCTTACAATCACGAAAGTAAATGGAAATTAATTATCTTAAAAGTTTATCAAAGAAAAATTAGGAAAGTCAATCTCTTACAATGAATTAAGAAAGTAAACAGTGATTTATTGTCTTTAGAATAGGCAAGTAACTTGTCCGTTATTGTAAAGTCTTTATTTGGTAACAATATACTAAAATTAAAAAATTTGCAGGCTTTTCTCATGCTCATATCAATCAACATGCTGAAATTAACAAATTGAAAAGCTTTCCTTATTGTTCCACAATCTTTTTTTTGACCCATATTAAATTGCAACTTATTAGAATCAACCCGAATCAAATGAATCAGCCCATTAAGTGCATCTTTGAACTTTTAGCTCTTGTCCTTATTATTAGCCCAACTTGAACATGCAATGGATCATTGAGGATGCTTTATTATTGTCATCATTAAATGAAACGAACCTCACAATGAAAAATGAGATCCAAACATCCATAAGGGTATTTTTCCTGGGAACGTCTTAATTCAGATTCACAATCGTTCAAGAACAATGACCTTGACCCATTATCTTTTAAAAGATAAGAAATAAAGGTATAAGAAACTTGGGTAGATGCCACACTCAAGATAGATGAGAAAGATTGTGAGTGATAAGTCAGGGATTAATGCCACAAGAAAAATCTTGATAAGTTATGAAAATAGTTCTTTAAAGAACCAAAGAGGAAAACTCTGGCAAATATTAATTCAATCTTAAATCATTTTCTATTATGATTACATTGTTTTATATAGCCGAATTACAATAAAAAATGTAAAATGTCCAATAATCAAAAAGAAAGATAAGAAAGGTCAATCCCTTACAATCAAGAAAGTAAAGGGCATTTAATTATCTTGAAAGGTTTTCAAAGAAAATAACGAAAGACAATCCCTTAGAATCATCAATAAAGGAAGTAAACGGTAATATCTTCAAAATAGGGAAGTAATTTGACGTTTATTGGAGAGTCTTTAACTAGTAACAATACTGAAATTGGCAAATTTGCAGGTTTTCCTCACACTCAAATCAATCAACATGCTGAAATTGATAAATTGAAAAGCTTTCCTTATTCTCCCACAATCTTGTTTCGGAGCCATCTTAAATTGCAACACATTAAAATCAATCTGAATCTAATGAATCAGCCCATTAAGTGCATCTTTGTGCCTTTTAGCCCTTGTCCTCATTATTAGTCCAACAGGAACATGTAATGGATCATTTGATGATGCTCTATTATTGTCATTGTTAAATGATACGAACCTCGCAATAAAAAATAAGACTCGAACATCCATAAGGGTATTTTTCCTTGGATCGCCTTAATTCAGATTCACAATCTTGCAAGAATAATGACCTGACCATTATCTATTAAAAGATAAGAAACAAAGATATAAAAAATTTGGGTTGATGCCACACTTAAGATAAATGAGAAAGATTGTGAGTGATAGGTCAAGGATGAACGCCACAAGAAGAATCTTGATAAATTACGATCCTAGAAAAAATACCCGTATGGATCTTTGGGTCATATTTTTCATTGTGAGGTTCATACCATTTAACGAAGACAATAATGGAGCATGATCAAAGGATCAATTGCATGTTCCTGTTAGACTAATAATAAGGGCAACGGTTAAAAGGTTCAAAGATGCACTTAATGGGCTGATTCATAAGATTCGGGTTGATTCTAATATGTTGCAATTCAAAATGGGTCCAAAACTATATTATGGGCTAGTCAATGTTATTAAGGCAACTAATTGGGCATGTAGGGCGTAAGGAAAGCTTTTCAATTTGTTAATTTCAGCATGTTGATTGATTTGGGCATGAGGAAAACCTATAAATTTGCCAATTTCAGTATGTTGTTACCTATTAAAACTCTCTAATAAACGATAAATTACTTTCCTATTTTCGAGACAACAAATTTCCGTTTACTTCCCTAATTGATTATAGGGGATTGACTTTCCTTATTTTCTTTGAAAACCTTTCAAGGCAATTAAATGCCATTTACTTTCTTCATTGTAAGGGATTGACCTTTCATATTTTCTTTTTTATTATTGAACATTTTACTTTCCTGATTGTACGGGTTAGTGGTCTAAGATTTGATTTATTTTTATTTTAAGTTATTTAGTAATTTGGCTTTAAAAAACAAAGTAATCCAAAGAGAAAATGGTTTAAGATTGAAATAATATTTGTGAGAGTTTTCCTCTTTGGTTCTTCAAAGAACTATTTTCATAACTTATCACGATTCTTCTTGTAGTGGCGTTCATCCTTGAATTATGACTCACAATCTTTCTTATTTATCTTATACCTTTGTTTCTAATCTTTTGATTTGAAAAATGGATCAAGGTCATTGTTGTTGTAAGATTGTGAGGCTGAATTAAGACAATTCCAGGGAAAATACCCTTATGGAAGTTCGGGTCTTATTTTTCATTATGAGGTTCATACCATTTAACGATGACAATAATAGAGCATCATTAAAGATCTATTACATATTTTAGTTGGACTAATAATAAAGGCAAGGGCTAAAAGGTTCAAAGATGCACTTAATGGGTTGATTCTAATAAGTTGCAGTTTAATATGGGTCCAAAACAAGATTGTGGAAGAATAAGGAAAGCTTTTCAATTTGTCAATTTTAAAATGTTGATTGATTTTGGTGTGAGGAAAGTCTGCAAATTTGCCAATTTCAGTATGTTGTTACCAAATAGAGACTCTGAAATAATGGGCAAATTATTTACTTATAATACTTAAGACAATAAATCGTTGCTTACTTTCTTAATTCATTGTAAGGGATTGACTTTCCTAATTTTCTTTGAAAAACTTTTAAGACAATTAATTGTCATTTACTTTCGTGATTGCAAGGGATTGACATTTCTTATTTTCTTTTTTATTATTGGACATTTTACTTTACTGATTATAAGGATGAGTTGTCTAGGATTTAATTTATTTTCTTTAAAGTTATTTAGTAATTTGGCTATATAAAATAAAGTAATCCTAATAGAAAATGATTCAAGATTGAAATAATATTTGTGAGAGTTTTTCTATTTGGTTCTTCAAAGACCTATTTTCATAAGTTCTCAAGACTTTTTTTGTGGCGTTCATCCTTGACCTATCACTCACAATCTTTCTCATTTATCTTGAGTGTGGCATCTACCCAAATTTTTTATACCTTTGTTTCTAATATTTTGATAGATAATGGGTCAAGGTCATTGTTGTTGCAAGATTGTGAAGTTGAATTAAGTTGATTCTAGGAAAAATATCCTTATGGATGTTCGAGTCTCATTTTTCACTGTGAGGTTTGTACCATTTAACGATGAGAATAGTGGAGTATCATCAAAGGATCCATTGAATGTTCTTGTTGGACTAATCATATGGGCAAAGGCTAAAAGGTTCAACATGCACTTAATAGGCCAATTCATAAGATTCGGGTTGATTCTAATATGTTGCAAATTAAGATGGGTCCAAAATAAGATCATGAGCTAGTCAATGTTATTAAGGCAACTAATTGGGCGTGTGGGAGCATAAGAAAGACTTTTTAATTTGTCAATATCACCATGTTGATTGATTTGGGTATGAGGAAAGCCTACAAATTTTCCATTTTTAGTATTTTGTTACTAGTTAAGAGATTCTCCAATAAACGACAAATTACTTCCTATTTTGAGAACAACAAATTGTCGTTTACTTCCCTGATTGATTGTAAGGGATTGACTTTCCTTATTTTGTTTGAAAATCTTTAAAGATAATTAAATGCCATTTACTTTTCTTGATTGTAAGGGATTGACCTTTCATAGTTTATTTTCTTATTATTGGACATTTTACTTTCCTGATTGTACGAATTAGTTGTCTAGGATTCTATTTATTTATTTTTTAAGTTATTTAGTAATTCGGCTTTATAAAATAATGTAATCCTATAGAAAATGATTCAAGATTGAAATGATATTTGTGAGAGCTTTCCTCTTTGGTTCTTCAAGAACTATTTTCTTCTTATCAAAATTCTTCTTGTGGTCCTTGACCTATCACTCACAATCTTTCTCATCTATCTTGAGTGTGGCATCTAACCAAATTTCTTTTAACCTTGTTTCTTATCTTTTAATAAATAATGGATAAAGGTCATTGTTCTTGCAAGATTGTGAATCTGAATTAAGGTGACCCAATGAAAAATACCCTTATGTGTGTTCGAGTCTCACTTTTCTTCGTGAGGTTCGTATCATTTAATGATGAGAATAATGGAGCATCATCAAAGGATCCATTGGATGTTCCTATTGAACTTAAATAAGGGCAAGGGCTAAAAAGTTCAAAGATTCACTTAATGGGCTAATTCATCAGTTTCGGGTTTGATTTTAATATATTGCAATTTAAGATGGGTCCAAAACAAGATCATGGGCTAGTCAATGTCATAAGGAAAGTTTTTCAATTTGTCAAATTTCAGCATGTTGATTTATTTAGGCATGAGGAAAACCTGCAAATTTGCCAATTTTAATATGTTGTTACCAATTAAAGACTTACCAATAAACGAAAAATTACTTTCCTATTTTAAAGACAACAAATTGTTGTTCAATTTCCTGATTGTTTGTGAGGGAATGACTTTTCTTATTTTCTTTGAAACCTTTTCAAGACAATTATTAGTCCAATAGGAACATGCAATAGATCCTTTGATGATGTTCCATTATTCTCATCGTTAAATAGTATGAACCTCATAATAAAAAATGAGACCCGAACATCTATAAGGGTACTTTTCCTGGGATCGTCTTAATTTAGATTCACAATCTTGCAACAGTAATGACCTGGACCCATTATCTCTTAAAAGATAAGAAATACAGGTATAAGAAATTTGGGGAGACACCACACTCAAGATAAATGAGAAAGATTGTGAGTGATAGGTCAAACATGAATGCCACAAGAAGAATCTTGATAAGAAGAAAATAGTTCTTTGAAAAACCAAATAGGAAAACTCTCACAAATATTATTTCAATCTAGAATCATTTTCTATAAGGATTACTTTGTTTTATAAATCCATATTACTAAATAACTTAAAAAAATAAACCAAATCCTAAACAACTAATCCGTACAACCAGGAAAGTAAAATGTCCAATAATAAGAAAAAGAAAATATGAAAGGTCAATCCCTTACTATAATGCTCAATTATCTCCTACATAGCCAATAATAAGAATCTTGCATGAATATGCATCTAATCAATACGCATTATCGGATTATGACATACAAATAGCATGATTGTATGAACATGAATAATTGTTACTATATGCTTCAGTTATACTTTAACATGCATTAGTACATGTAAGATAAGATCAAACTTTTGGTTCTTAATTTAACATATTCCTTAATTGCCTTTTTGTACTGAAAAGCTCAGTATCTCGATTAAGGAAGATTGACGTGTTGAATGATCATAAAATGAATTATTTGTATTGCTCCATACATGTTACATTCTAAAGTGATTATTTGCCTAAATATTTGCTTGAAATATGTTACATTTAGCTAAAAACTAAAAGTATGCAAAATGGTGCAATTTGATTAGTTGGTTGACTAGGTTGCATGAAATCATTTTAAACCACATTGCACTTAATTATAACACCAAAACATCAATTTTTGTCATCTCCCTAGCCATAAACGTGGCTCTTTGCATTAGAAGATACTGAGAATGAGTCAACCAATCATCACCCTCCACTTATCTCTCTTTAAAATGTCAAACAAGTCATTTTTAGCCATATTTTCTTGTGGAAACTCCTCAAAAATGACCAGCCTTCTTCTCCAAAGTTTCTCCCAAATTTCTACACTCTCTTACTCATAAAAAATTAAATTAAATCCATAGCAATTCATAGAACACAAACTAGAAAAAGTTTCCACCCTTTTAAGCTTGAAAACCGTTGATTTTGAAGGTTAATTCTAATTTAATCAAGGTATATTCTTTTTCAATATTTCTTATGATGAATTTGTAGTATCTTGGATGGTTATATATTTTAGTATGTTTTTGTATGAATGAAAACTCAAGTTCTTGAAGCCAAAACCACGCTAGTTAAGCTAATTTCTAGCAAAATTGATAGTCTTGTGAAATATGCTTAATTTACTTATTTCTATTAATCTGTAATATTTATATTATGTTTGGAAGTGCCTAAAAAATGATTGTGAACAATAGAAATTAGTTTGCTTAATTGAAGGTTAGAATCAATTTAAGTTAGAACCGAGATTATGTCATTTTAATTCAGATTATGTTCATGTTTTGTGGGCTGCCTTAATATTTATGTTTGAATTATTAGTTATTTAATGGCTTCCCTAATGTCTAATGTCTTGAATTAGTAGTAAAATATAGAGTATGCATTGTTTTTGAGGTTATGTAATTGATATGGAATTTTTTACAAAAGATTGAAAAGTGTATATGATTTTAACTAGAATAGATTATATGATTTATAAAAAGAATATTAAAAATTACATGATTTGATTATGTTAGGCCTTTAACACATCCTATCTTCCAAAGAGATTGACTTTTCACTTAGCACAAAGTGGACTTGAGGTAAGTTGAAACTTTCATTTGTTATATCACAAGAATCATATAATGTTGTTCATGTTTTAATGTGATTGTCATTATTTGCCAAATGTTGTAATGTTTGGTGCATACAAACATGATTAATGGTTGGGTAGGAAAGGGATGTGGGAGGAACCGACGAACCTAATAAATGGTGGCAAATACTTGAGGTTGAAAAACCGGTATAGGAAAGTCACAATGAATGAGACAGAATACGGCTAATACCTGAGGTTGAAAACCCAAGTATAGAAACCCTATATTATTTCTCTTCTTGACCAATCATTATGAACAGGTTCCAAAAACCATAGTCTATCGCTATTAGTTATTTACCACACTTCAAGGGCCCTGAAAAATGATTTATGAATAAAAGTTACTAAATTGAATAATATATTTAATCATTTATGTGATTTGCATGTACGCTATTTGTTATTGCATCAGTTTCACCTTACTGAGCCTTTAACTCATTAGATTCATGTGATGCAGGTGGAAATGTACAAGTTTAGAGGTTGATTGAGTGTCCAGAGCGACCGAACAGAGATTTGTTTATATGCCATTCTTCGAGCTGCTTTGTAGTCCATTTTGAAAACTCTATTTTATTTTTAAATAAGCTGCTCTATTATGGTTTTGTAAAATATACTCAGTTTTGATTTATGTATATGGTGTGTTTAAAATGAAATGAAACAAATGAATTCAAGTTCATTCTCTTATAATAAAAAAGGGGAAACTTTTATTAAAACCATAACTTTAGTATTGATGAAAAGTTAATATTTCTTGGTTTAAGGGGTGTTACACTTACAATCATGAAAGTAAATGATAATTAATTATCTTGAAAGGTTTTCAAAGAAAATAAGGATAATCAATCCCTTACAATCAATAAAGAAAATAAACAATGATTTATTATCTTGAAAATAGGTAAGTAATTTGTCTTTTATTGTAGAGTATTTATTTGGTAACAACATACTAAAATTGGCAAATTTGCAAGCTTTCGTCATGCCCAAATCAATCAATAAGTTGAAATTAACAAATTGAAAAGCTTTCCTTAATGACATTGACTAGCCCATGATCTTGTTTTGGACCCATCTTAAATTGCAACATATTGGAATCAACTCGAATCTAATGAATCAGCCTATTAATTGGATCTTTGAATATTTTATCACTTTCCCTTATTATTATTCCAATAGAAACATGCAATGGATCCTTTAATGATGCTCCATTATTATCATAGTTAAATGATACAAACCTCATAAAGAAAAATAAGACCCAAACATCTATAAAGGTACTTTCCTAGGATCATCTTAATTTATTTTTACAATCTTGCAAGAACAATGACCTTGACCCATTATCTCTTAAAAGGTAAAATAACAAAGGTACAAGAAATTTGGATAGATGCCAAACTCAAGATAGATGAGAAAGATAGTGAGTGATAGGTTACGATGAACGCCATAAGAAAATTTTGATAAGAAGAAAATAGTTATTTGAAGAACCAAAGAGGAAAACTCTCACAAATATTACTTCAATCTTGAATCATTTTCTATTTGGAATACTTTCTTTTATAAGCCGAATTTCTAAATAACTTAAAATAAATCAAATCTTAGACAACTAATCCGTACAATCAGGAAAGTAAAATATCCAATAATAAGAAAAGAAAATACGAATGATCAATCCCTTCCAATCAAGAAAGTAAATGGCATTTAATTGTCTTGAAAGGTTTTCAAAGAAAATAAGGAAAGTCATTCATTCCCTCACAAACAATCAGGAAATTGAACGACAATTTGTTGACTTCAAAATAGGGAAGTAAAATGTTGTTTATTGGAGTCTTTATTTGGTGACAACATACTAAAATTGGCAAATTTGCAGGTTTTTCTCACGCCCAAATCAATCAACATGCTGAAATTAACAAATTGAAAAGCTTTTCTTATGCTCTCACATGGCCAATCAGTTGCCTTAATGACATTGACTATGTAATATCCCTTAACCTAACTGCAGAACCTAAATAAGCTAATACAGTTAAGTCAAGAAATGTTAACTTTTCATCAATACTAGAGTTATGGTTTTAATAAAAGTTTCCCTTTTTAGCTATAAGATAAAGAAATTAAATTCATTTGTTGTTTCATTTCATTATAAACACACCATATACATAAATCAAAATTGAGTAGATTTATTTACAAAACCATAACAGAGCAACTTATTTAAAAACAAAACACACTTTTCAAAATAGACTACAAAACAGCTCGAAGCATAGCATATGAACAAATCTATGTCCGACCGCTCTGGAGACTCAATCAATCTCTAAATTTGTACATTTCCACCTGCATCACAAGAATCTAATGAGCTAAAGGCTCAGTGAGGTGAAACTGATGCAATAATAAATAGTGTACGTGCAAATCACATAAATGATTAAATGCATTATTCAATTTAATAACTTTCATTCATAAATCATTCTTTAGGGCCATTAAATTATGGTACCTAACTAATAGTGATAGACCGTGGTTTTCGAAACCTGTTCATAATGATTGGCCAATAAGAGAAATAATACGGGATTTTCATACTTGGTCTTTCAACCTCAGGTATTAGCCGAATTCTGTCTCATTTATTGTGACTTTCATATACCGGTTTTTCAACCTCAAGTATTTGCCACCATTTGATTGGTCCACCGGTCCCTCCCGCATCCCTTGCCTACCCAACCATTAATCAAGTACCATATTTTCTTTTCAAAAACCTCATTATATTCTTTAATATAGTATCACGCTTCATGGACTATGTATGCATCAAACATTACATCATTTGACAAATAATGACAATCACATTAAAACATGAACAACATTATATGATTATTGTGATTCAACAAATGAAAGTTTTAACTTACCTCAAATCCGCTTTATGCTAAGTGAAAAGGTCAATCTCTTTGGAAGATATGAAGTGCTAAATGCCTAACATAATCAAATCATATAGCTTTCAATATCCTTTTAATAAATCACATAATCTATTCTAATTAAAATCATATACACTTTTCAATCTTTTGTAAATATTTCCATATCAATTACATGACCTCGAAAATAATGCATACTCCATATTTTATTACTGGTTCAAGATATTAAACAATACGACAGCCATTAAATAACTAATAATTTAAAGATAAATATTAGGACAACTCCCAAAACTTGAACACAATCCAAATTAACTTAAGTAAACTCAATTCTAACTTAAAATTGATTCTAACCATCAATTAAACAAACTAATTGCTATTGTTCTCAATCATTCATAGGAACTTTCAAACACAATCTAAGCATTACAAGATTAATAGAAATAAGTAAATTAAGCATATTCCATAAGACTATCAATTTGGCTTCAAGTCTATCCCACTTGCATTTTCATTCATACAAAAATACACTAAAACATGTAATAATCCAAGATACTACAAATCTATCATAAGAAACATTGAAAAAGAATATACCTTGATTAAATTGGAATTAAGCTTCGAAATCAATGATTTTCAAGCTTAAAAGGGTGAAAACTTGTCCTAGTTTGTGTTCTATGAATTCCTATGGATTAAATTCAATTTTTGTGAGTAAGAGAGTGTAGAAATTTGGGAAAAACTTAGGAGAAGAAGGCTGGTCATTTTTTAGGAGCTTCTACAAGTAAATATGGCTAAAAATGACTTGTTTGACATTTCAAATAGAGATAAGTAGAGGGTGATGATTGGTTGACTTATGCTTGGTGTCTTCTCATGCAAAGAGCCATGTTTATGGGCTAGGGAGATGACAAAAATTGATGGTTTGGTGTTATAATCAAGTGTAATGCGGTTTACAATGATTTCATGCAATCTAGTCAACCAACCAATCAAATTGCCCCATTTTGCATACTTTTAGCTCTTAGTCAAATGTAACATATTTGAAGAAAATATTTAGGTAAATAATCACTTTAGAATGTAACAAGTATGAAGCAATAAAAATAATTTATTTCATGGCCATTCAACACACCAATCTTTCTTAACCGAAATACTGAGTTTTTCACTGCAAAAAGGCACTTAAGGAATATATTAAATCAATAACCAAAGCTTGATCTCATATTTCATGTACTAATGCATGTTAAAGTAAAACTAGAGCATATAGTAATAATTATTCACGTTTGTGCAATTATGCTATTTGTATGCCATAATCCGATAATGCATATTGATTAGATGCATATCCATACAAGACGCTTATTATTAGCTATGTAGGAGATAATTGGGTATTACAATCCTCCATTCTTTATAAAAAATTTGTCCTCAAAATTTGACGTAGCAAATAATTATGGATACTTGCTCTGCATTTCTTCTTCTCTTTCCCATGTGGCCTCTTCTATAAAATGATTCATCCACAACACTTTAAAAAGTCGAATCTTTTTCCTTCCGATCCAGAATTTGCACTAGTTTCTCTTCACAAGCTAAATCAGGTGTCAATTCCAATAGTTCATAACTCAACACATGAGAGGGGTTTGAAATGTACTTTCTCAATATAGACACATAGAAAACATTGTGAACACTGGATAATGATGAAGGTATGGCCACTCTATAAGCCTTATCACCAACCTTTTTTAGAATCTCGAATGGGCCGACTTACCTTGGGCTGAGTTTTCCTTTCTTTCCAAATCTCATGACACCTTTCATGGGAGCTACTTTTAAGAACACGTGATCCCCAATGGAAAACTCTAGATCCTTTCTCCGTTTATCTGCATAATTTTTTTATCTAGTCTGCGCGATCTTCATTCTCTCTCTATCTTCTCCACTACCTTAGTAGTATGTTGAACTATTTTTGGACCAAGTAGGCTTTGTTCTCTAACTTCATCCCAATGAACTGGAGATCTACATTTCCTTCCATACAATGCTTCATAAGGCGTCATTCCAATTGTTTATTGGTAGCTATTATTATAAGTAAACTCCACTAATGGAAGCTTTGCATCCCAACTCCCTTGAAAATCAAGCACACAAGATCTTAACATATCCTCTAATATCTGAATAACCCTCTCTGTTTGCCTATCACTTCATGGATGAAATGATGTACTAAATGCAAGTTTCGTTCCCATGGCACTGTGTAAACTCTTCCAAAATGTAGATGTAAACATAGGATCTCTGTCGAACACTATTGAAACTGGCACTCCATGTAACCTGACTATCTCTTTAATATATTACTGAGCATACTGGTCCATATTGTATGTGGATTTCACTTGAAGAAAATTGGCTGATTTAGTTAATCTATCAATAATCACCCTATGGAATTATACCCCTTTTAAGTTCTAGGTGGATTTTCTGCTCAATGTATCTGCAACCACATTCGCTTTACCAGGATGATAGTTGATCACATAATCATAATCCTTCACAAGTTCTAACCATCTTCTTTATCTCATATTCAGCTCCTTTTGGGTAAAGAAGTACTTCAAACTCTTGTGATTGTGTATATCTCACACTTCTCACCATATAAATAATGTCTCTAGATTTTCAAAGCAAAAACAACAGCAGCAAGTTCCAAATCATGGGTTGGGTAATTCTTTTCATACTCCTTTAATTACCTTGAAACATAGGCAATAATTTTTCCATTTTGCATCAAAATAGCACCCAAACCATTTTTTGAAGCATCGCTATACACCACGAATCCACCAGTTCCTGTTGGAATGGTAAGAACATGAGTTGTAGTCAATTTATGTTTCAAATCTTGAAAACTTTTTTCAGAAGCATCAGTCCACAATAACTTCACATTCTTTCTTGTCAACATTGTCAATGGAGTAGCTACCTTTGAAAACCCTTGAGCAAATCATCGATAATACCCTGCTAATCCCAAAAAACTATTTACTTCTGATACATTTGTTGGTGTTGGCCACTTAATGACAACTTCTACCTTGCCTGGATCAACAGAAATACCATTTTTTGATACTACATAACCTGGGAATACCACTTGCTCAAGCCAAAATTCCCACTTCTTGAATTTAGTATACAACTACTTTTCCTTGAGAACTTGCATCACAGTCTTCAAATGTTCCTTGTGCACTAATGCAATGGATCAGTTGACAATGCTCCATTATTCTCATCGTTAAATGGTACAAACCTCACAAAGAAAAATAAGACCTAAACATCTATAAGGGTTCTTTTCTTGGGACCGTCTTAATTTAGATTCACAATCTTACAAGAACAATGACATTGACCCATTATCTCTTAAAAGATAAGAAACAAAGGTATAAGAAATTTGGGTAGGTGCCGCACTCAAGATAGATGAGAAAGATTGTGGGTGATATGTCAAGCATGAACGCCACAAGAAGAATTTGATAAGAAGAAAATAGTGTTGCGAAGAACCAAAGAGAAAAACTTTCACAAATATTATTTCAATCTTGAATCATTTTCTATTAGGATTACTTTCTATTATAAAGCCGAATTACTAAATACTTTAAAAATAAAATAAATCAAATCCTAGATAACTAATCCGTACAATCAGGGAAGTAAAATATCTAATAATAAAAAAGAAAAATATGAAAGGTCAATCCCTTACAATCATGAAAGTAAGTGGTAATTAATTGTTTTAAAAGGTTTTCAAAGAAAATAAGGATAATTAATCCCTTACAATCAAGAAAATAAATAGCGATTTATTATCTTGAAAATAGGCAAGTAATTTTTCCTTTATTGCAGAGTATTTATTTGGTAACAACATACTAAAAATTGGCAAATTTACAAGCTTTCCTCATTCCCAAATCAATCAATATGCTGAAATTAAATTAAAAAGCTTTCCTTAATGAAATTGACTAGCCTATGAACTTGTTTTGGATCCATCTTAAATCGCAACATATTAGAATTAACTTGAATCTAATGAATCAACCCATTAATTGCATCTTTGAACATTTTAGCCCTTGCCCTTATTATTAGTCCAACAGGAACATATAATGGATCCTTTAATAATGGTCAATTATTCTCATCTTTAAATGATATGAACTTCACAATGAGAAATGAGACCCAAACATCCTTTAGGGTTTTTTTTCCTGAGACCATCTTAATTCAAGTTCACCATTTTGCAAGAACAAAAATGTATAAGAAATTTGGATAGACGTCACATTCAAGATTGATGAGAAAGATTGTGAGTGATAGGTCAAGGATGAACGCCACAAGAAGAATCTTGATAAGAAGAAAATAGTGCTTTGAAGAACCAAAGAGGAAAACTCTCACAAATATTATTTCAATCTTGAATCATTTTCTATTTGGATTACTTTATATTATAAAGCCGAATTCCTAAATAATTTAAAAAAAATAATGAAATCCTAGACAACTAATCTGTACAATTAGGAAAGTAAAATGTCCAATATTAAGAAAAGAAAAATATGAAAAGTCAATCCTCTTCCAATCAAGAAAGTAAATGGCATTTAATTGTCTTGAAAGGTTTTCAAAAAAAACAATTAGGAAAGTGAACGACAATTTATTTTCTTCAAAATAGAGAAGTAATTTGTCATTTATTGGAGTATCTTTAATTGGTAACAACATACTGAAATTGGCAAATTTGCAAGCTTTCCTCACGCCCAAATCAGTCAACATGCTAAAATTGACAATTGAAAAGATTTCCTTAATAACATTGACTAGCTCATGATCTTGTTTTGGACCCATCTTAAATTGCAACATATTAGAATCAACCTGAATCTTATAAATTAGCCCATTAAGTGCTTCTTTGAACCTTTTAGCCCTTGCCCTTATTATTAGTCCAACAGGAACATATAATGGATCCTTTGATAAAGCTCCATTATTCTCATCGTTAAATGGTATGAACCTCACGATGAAAAATAAGACCCGAACATCCATAAGGCTACTTTTCCTGGGATTGTCTTAATTTAGATTTACAATTTTGCATGAACAATGATCTTGACCCATACCACTCGGTTCAGGAGCCCACAAATCCAAACCCTTTAAGGTAAACTAGGATAAAATTCTCTTTTTAAATATCCTCTTCTAAGTTTAACCCTTAATTCCCCTTCTTTGTGCTTTTTTAAGCCTAAGCGGCCCCCTTGGCCTTGGCGGCATTATAGCAGAATTCTGGGAATCATTGGAAAACTCATCAAATTTGGTAGAACCTTGTATGAGTTGAGAGGACCGTACTTTGATGAACATAGCCCAGTTTATCTTAATATTTTTCTGATGTACAGGATCCTCACGAAGGAGACAAGTACAGAGCATACTTCATGTTGAAGATAAGAGAATATAATAATATATTAGAAGATAACTTAGTGGCTTTAGAGGAGACAATGATAGAGAATTTAGAAACTCATAGTTTTGTATAAACACAAGGGGTTTATTGATTTCACTCTGCCCTCAAATGAACTTCTGAAGGTCCTTATATAGACCACTGGATGTTTCAAAGAAACCAGGTCATTATTACAACTGACAAATGACTTTGGACCACATGAGGATAAGGAATCTTCTTATATCCATTATAGACTTGACACATCAAAAGTAAAGATAATATTACAGACTCAATAATACGACACTTTGCCAAACAAATAAAGCTAACATAAAAGCAAATAAAAGGACAAGCAGATGAACCCCACGTCAAAACATCTTTTGAAAATAGAGACTAAATGGAATCTATTTTTGGAAAAGCAAAGTCACGTCTTCAAACAGTTGTGTTGGTGAATTATTATTTCCTTGTCGTCATCCCTTACGTCAGGGAGAGTCATGGTAGTAGTGGTGCTCACAGTCATGGTAATAGTGGTACTCTCTGGAACATGGTTCAGATCAATAAAGTCCATGTCCTTCCTAGTTGATGAGATATTATCTTTCCAAGTTGGAGGACTAGAATAATCCCATAGGTCTTGAGAGTTTGGTTCGAACATTTGTTCTGACTTATTCTGTTGACTTGGCTCAACATCCTTTGGTCTAGGCTCAACTCCTATACTTGGTCCTAGTTCAGATAATTTGCTTGAACTTGTTTCAGTGATTGAATCTGTTGGATCTGGGTTTATGACACAAGAAGTGTATACCATCTTTTTTTTGGGAACTGATGGTGTTTTATTGTGAAAATAAATACTTTTATATAACTCTCTCATTATGGACTTTTGGGAACAAATTATTCCATAGATGACCTTTTAATAGAAAATATGAGGAATGGGTAAAAATTAATTTTTTTCATCGGTACCATAAGGTTTGTGGAGGATCATGATGATATGAGGATTGATACTAAGTCTATCTTCTTTAGTTGTACTTGTGCATATGTAAATATAGTCATTAATGGTATAATACCATTCTATAAAGGTCCATAGTAATGAGGTTTGATTTTCTGGTTAATGAAGAAATGAAAGCATGTTTTTAACTAGTATTTCTATAGTATGGTAGTATAAGGCAGATAGGCTCTACAAATACCACAAACCACTTTTCGGAAAAGGAAAAGCAGTAGTAATGTTTAAAATTCCTAGATAAGGCATATCAGGGAAGAAGTATCCTTTTTCAAAGGGAATGTGAGTTTGGGAAAGGAATTTAGAAAGATATTGGAACATGTAATTTTTTGCATGATCTTTCAAATCCCTTAGTTCCCTAAAAGGTTTGGAGCTTGGAGGGAAAACCTTACCAGGAAGTACCATAAAAATAGGAAATGTACCTTTGGAAGATATCAACTAAATAGGCTTCTTCCTAGAAATAAAATCAAGGATAGTGTTGTCTTTTCCCTTGATATGTTGAACAGTGAATTGGTATTTCGAGAACCAGTCTTTCAGCCTTAGGAGTTATTTTTCAGGGATTTCTTTATTTTTTTAACTTCGTAATTATAGGAAAGAAAGTTTTATCCAACTGTATGATGAAATTGTATCCGACCAGATAAAATTCAAATTAGTTTATTCCATTTTTGACAGTTAGTATCTCCTTGTAGACAACATGGTAATGTTTTTCTGAATCTTTGAATGCTCTGCTGGAATGTCCATAATAATGGATTTTTTCATTTTCTTTTTCCAAAAGGACTGCTCCCCAAAATTCATCACTAGCACCAATCTGTAAAATCCTTGGTCCATTTCCTAGAATTTTTATTGCAGAAGGATTTTGGCAAACCTTTTTCAAATATTTTACTACTTTTGTTTGTGAGGATCCCCATGCTGGAGGATTTTTCTTAGCATCTTTGAAAGCTTACTAGTATAACTTGAGCAGTTTGGAATGAAATCTCTAAGGTAATTGACTATCCCAAGGAATTGTTGGACCATATATGTAAGATTTTCATCAGGAAATTTTAACAATTCCTATGCAATATGAGAACCAAGTTGAATACTGCCACCAATAAGTTTCATCCCTAGAAATTCTATTCTCTTTTGTCCAAAGTACTTTTCTTTTTCGAGAGCATAATTTTATAGTCATGTATAATGCCCAAGAATTTTTGCAACAACTTCTCATGTTCCTGTTTAGTTTCTAAAAATAGGAGTATATCATCGATGTAGATCAATGTGGAGTGCAAAATAGGCTAAAAAATTTGGGTCATTGCTTGTTGGAATAGTAAAGGGGCAACATTTAACACAAAAAGTATATTGGTCGATTGGTATTGGGCTGTGGGAATACAAAAGGGATTCAACATCAACATCATTGACCTCAACAACATCAAGTTGAAGAACTTGGGAAGCAAGCTTGGCTGCTTGTTTTTTCTTGTTAGGTCATTTTTTTGCAAAATGCCCTTTTTTTCCACATAGATAACATCTATTAGTGAACTTGTTTCTGAAAGGCTTCCTTCTAAAGAATCTGAGGGTTTTCTTTTTACTTTGATTCTTCAATATATTTTTGAGTTTATTCTAAGAAAACTGAGAAGAGCAGTCACATTTCTTTTTATCTTTGCACTTTATTTCCAAATGAGATTTGTTGCAAGTTGTTTTGTGAAGAGCTCTGTTATCCATCATTTCTTTGAAAATTTTCTGTTGTTCACACATCTTATCCACAGAAGCAAAATTTATTTGGTTAATCTCACCAAGACTTATTTTTGATATGTTCTTCTTAGTGGCTTGAATCATTCTAGCAAGTTCTGGTTATATCTCATTTGGAAGTGATGCCAGATAGACATGTTTCAGATTTAGATCATTTAGGCAATTCAACATATAGAATCTTTCAGACATCCTTTTGAAGTGTCTGTCCAAGTCTTTTCTGGATAAGGAATAATATTTTATGTCAAAGTATTCTTGACTCACCATCTTGTTTATGAGAGAAATATCACCAATGAATTCTTTGTGTATTTCTCCAAGGACTAAAGGACTTGAGGCATTATAAATCTAAAGTTGCCTATATTCACCTCGTTAAGAACCACTCTCATAATATCGCAACAAATCTAGAAGTGAATTTCATAAGTATTGATTTGAGCACAACACCTTTCCTTGTGAGTTGAAGATCAATCCATGCTGAGAAAGAATGTATTCTCTCATTCCTCTTCTGAATAGGAACATCATCAAAGGAAAACCAGGGTCCATTTGTGGGTTTGGTTGATGATTGCTCATTTCATTGGGTAACAGTAAGTCTAATCATCTCTTCATCAGAACCTTCTAGTAGTTCTTTAATAAATGCCTTACTAGTCTCTTATTGATTATCTGCCATGAGGATTGTGGATATATCTGCCACTTCTAATTATAATTCAGTTTCTCCAGATTGAGTAATTTTAGAATTACTGGTACAAGAATTTGGCTAGGAATCACTCATCATTTCTACTTCAGAATGAGATGATGGAATATCTTTCTTGTCTGATTCTTTTGGGGCTAGATCAAATATAGATCTAGTCATGAGTGTTTTTGTTGGCTTCTTTCCTTTAGACTTAAAGGTGGAAGAAGCTGGTTGATTTCTTACTTCAATAGTTTTCTTCTTAGTTTTTTGCTTCTTTAGAATATCCAATGGGATGCTTAACACCATAACAAAATATTTATCATAATTTAGTAAGGATGGTGGTGAAGTATATTGAGTTCTTGGTGTGACTAAGAAACGTTGAGAGTTGCTTTTGTCTTCTTTTATGCTAGTAAGCTCATTTTTTAATCTCTTAATTTTTACCGAATTTCTTGAGAACTCATAACCAAATTAGTTTTGTTCAATCATCTTTCTAGGGTCCAGATCTAGCTGATGAATATTAATTTTTAGCTTTTCATAGATTTTTTGGAACTGTGATTCGACTGCATCCACTTTGGTTTTAGTCTTTTCTACAGTCGTAAGGACTTGGGATACCTTTGAGTCTATAGACTGTAGAGATTTGTTTTAAACCCTAGCATTTGAGGTCTTCCAGTTCAAAACTTCTTCAGCTTGCGTTAGTGGCTTTGTCCAACCATCTGGTTCAACATCAATGCTTTGTATATATGGCTTTAAAGCCATTTCATTAGTCGAATGTTCTATTCTTTCCAAAAATGAAAAGTCTATTTCATATTTGAACATGAAACAAGACTACAGGGCTGGTGGAGTAGGAAGAGAAGTAGTTGTCTCTTGTCTGCAGGCATATCCTTCCTTTCGTAGGATAGATAACCCTTTTCTGTAGCAAGGTAATGGTTGAGGTCCTGGAGATGGTGGCTTATGATGGTTATGAGGCCTGCAACCAGATCTTCCCTTTTTCTTCTTTCTTATTCTTGAGGAGTCTTCCTCCTCATCACAGTCTGAATCTTTATCACAAGAGCATTCAAGATCACACATAGTCCGATCAACATCCCAAATGAAATGGCTAATTTTATCTGTGTAAACATGAGAGCCATCAAGACAAAAAGATAAAATTAGAATCTTTTTGTCTGCCTTATTGTGGAATAGATATGATCATCAGCTGGAACTCAGGATTTGAAGGTCTTGCTTCAGGTAAGGTCTAGTAGATAGTTTTAACCCTTCCATCCTTCATTCTTTGGAACTTGGAATCAGTAGCTTGTACTGACTCTGCTTGATGATGTAGGGATTCATAGTTTGTGATCCATTCTTTTAGAGCAAGTTGTTCCAAATCTCTTCTATTAATTTGTCTTGGGATCTGGACAATAGTTGGAACTTCAGATCCAGATTCAACAAGTACCATCAGTGCACCTTTTATGCCTTGGTTTTGTAGATCAAGGCCATGATTCTGCAGTCTGTATATGATCTGATTATGGAGAGTGGCTATATTAAAGTTGGATACCTACTCTATTCCAGATATTTGAATCCTCTCTTGAATTCCTTCATGCTAAACATTTTTAGCACTTTATCTATGTACATGGACTAGGATAGTCCGATCATTATTTTAGATCTATCTCTATAGATCTTTATTCCTAGGATAAAAAATGCATCTCCCAAGTCCTTCATGAAAATTTGATTAGATAACCAAGTCCTCGTTGACCGCAACATCCCTACATTATTCCCAATGGGTAGGATGTCATCAACGTAGAGCACAACAAATGTAACTGCACTCTCACTAACCTTCTGGTAGACACATGGTTCATCTGGGTTCTTATAAAAGTCAAATATTTTGATCGTTTCATCAAACCGAATGTTCTAACTCCTCGAAGCTTGTTTTAGTCTATAAATGAATCTATGGAGGTTGCAAACCTTTTGCTCGCTCTACTAGATATGAAGCCTTCTGGTTGCTTTATATAGATTTCTTTCTTAATGTTTCCATTAAGGAAAGTAATCTTCACATCTATTTATCATATCTCATAGTCATAATATGCAGATATGGCCAACGGTATCCGTATAGATTTAAGCATTGCTACTAGTGAAAAAGATTCCTCATAATCAATTTCTTACTTTTGAGTTTAATATTTTGCTACCAATCGTGCCTTATAGGTCTCTACCTCTCCATCTACTCCAAACTTCCACTTGTAGACCCATTTGCAGCTAATGGGAACAATTTTCTATGGTGGGTCGACCAAGGTCCATACCTTGTTGGAGTACATGGAATCCATTTCGGACTGCATAACTTCTTGCCATTTCTCCAAGTCGATGTCATACATCGCCTCGCCATAGCTTCTTGGTTCATTATCCAAGGGGAGTCCCTCTTCTTTGTTCTCTAACAACAAGTTGTATCTCTTAGGTACTCTTGAGACCCTTTCTGATCTTTGAAAAGGTTGTGCCTCAAAGGGTCCAACATCAGCTGGTGTACCATGTACTGCGTCAATTGAGGTGTTCTGTGGTTCTTGAACCTCTTCAAGTTCTACGACATTACCACTTCTATCTGAAAGAAATTCTTCTTCAAGGAAGGTAGCATTCCTCGAAACAAACACCATTTGTTCTATGGCATCATATAAATAGTATCCAATAGACTACTTTGGATACCCCACAAACTTGCATAAGCTGGATCTCATATCCCACTTATCTCTCACTTGCTGCTTCACATAAGCAGCACACCCCTATACCCTAAGGTATTTATAGGAAGGTGTCTTTCCACACTACATCTCATATGGTATTTTGGGCATGGCTTTAGATGGCACACTATTTAATAGGCATACCGTCGTTTCCAAGTCATAGCCCCAAAATGAAAGAAGCAATGAAGTGAAGCTCATCATAGATTAAACTATGTCCAATAAGGTTCGATTCTTACATTCCGCAACTCTGTTGAGTTGGAAAGTAGCAGGAGGAGTCCACTGTGAGAGAATCTCATTCTCTTTTAGATAATCTAAAAATTATGTGCTTAAGTATTCACCTCCTCTATCAGATTAAAGAGTTTTTATACTTAATCTAATTTGTTTCTTTACTTCAGTTCTGAATTCTTTAAACTTTTCAAATACTTCAGACTTGTACCTTAAAAGGTACACATAACCATACCTAAAGAAGTCATCGGTAAAGGTTAAGAAGTAGTTATAGTTCCCACGAGCACTAACATTTAGTAGCCCACATATATGTGTATAGATCAAATCCAATAGATGCTTGACTCGCTCCACTTGTCCAACAAATGAAGATTTGGTCATCTTTCCTTTGAGGCAGGATTCACATGTTGGCAGTTCTTGCTTTTTCTTTAGATCAAACAATTATGCCAATTTGTTAATCTTTTTCTCAAAAATATGTCCTAATCTTGCATGCCACGGGCTCATGAAACTATGATTATCTACTTTCTCTTATTTTGTTGAATTGTAAAAATAGGGTTATGGGGAGTAACAATATATAAACAATTTGTCAAATAACTAGAATAGATAAAATCAGAATATTTGACAATGGATCAACTTCTATTCTCAATGGTAAATCTAAAACCTTCTCTATCCCAAACTGGAATAGAGATAATGTTCTTAATAATATCTAGAACAAAAAGACAATAGTTTAAAACTATTACAGAACCATTTTCAAAAGCTAGATTAACAGTCCCTATAGCTAATGCAGCAACTCTTGCTCCATTCCCCATCCTAAGGACCATCTCCTCTCCATTCAATTTCCTACTTCTTGCCATCTGCAAATCATTGCAGATATGTGAGCCACAACCAATATCTAATACCCTTAGCTTTTAGCTTGTTGGGTTTAGAGGAACCTTTTTTTTTGTTTTCCTTTCTTGGGCTTTTTAGCCTTTGATCCAGAAGCAAATCCAACAAGTAGAACCGGCTTGTCCTTTTTCATGGTAGACTCAGTCGTCTTTAACATGTTCACAAGCTCAGTAAGCCTAGTCTCCATGTTGTGCATATTAAAGTTGACAACAAAGGTGTCAAATGATAGAGGTAGAGACTGCAGCAGAAGGTCCGTATAGAGTTCGTTCTCCATAACGACTCTAAGGGATGTTAGCCTTTCAATGAGAGTTATCATCTTCAATCCATGATCATGGACTGAAAAGCCCTCAGTCTTATGACATTTGAAAAGCTCTTATGAAATCTGATATCACCATACAATTCTTGTAGGTGAATGAGGATTCCATAAGCAGTATCTTGATCCTCGTTCTGTCTCTATAGTTCATTTGACATCGATGCCAGCATGTAGCATCTAGCCTGCAGATTGTCATCAACATGACGTAAATAATCTGCATAAGCCTCTGAAGTAATATCCTCCGGTGGAACTGCAGGAAGCACAGTATCGAGGACATATGGCCTCTTCTCCGACTGAAAAACTATCTTCAGGTTTCTTAGCCAATCGATAAAGTTAGGTCATGTAATGCCCAATTCTCAATTCTCTCCTACATAGCCAATAATAAGCATTTTGCATGAATATGCATCTAATCAATGTGTATTATTGAATTATGGCTTACAAATAGCATGATTGCACGAACATGAATAATTGTTATTATATTCTTCAGTTATGATTTAACATGCATTAGTACATAAAATATGAGACCAAACTTTCATTTCTTGATTTAACATATTCCTTAAGTGCCCTTTTTGCAGTGAAAAGCTCGGTATCTCGGTTAAGAAAGATTGATGTGTTGAATGGCCATGAAATAAATTATTTGTATTGCTCCATACTAGTTATATGCTAAAGTGATTAATTGCCTATATATTTACTTGAAATATGTTACATTGGCTAAGAACTAAAAGTATGCACAATGGTACAATTTGATTGGTTGGTTGACTAGGTTGCATAAAACCATTCTAAACCGCATTGCACTTGATTATAACACTAAAAGCATCAATTTTTGTCATCTCCTTAGCCCATGAATGTGGCTTTTGGCATGAGAAGACACCAAGCATGATGCAACCAATCATCACCCTCCACTTACCTCTCTTTGAAAGGTCAAAGAAATCATTTTCATCTATATTTCTTGTGGAAGCACCTCAAAAACGACCAGCCCTTATTCTCCTAAGTTTCTCCCAAATTTCTACACTCTCATACTCACAAAAGTTGAATTCAATTCATAGGAATCCATAGAACACAAGCTAGAACAAGTTTCCATCCTTTTAAACTTGAAAACCGTTGATTTTGAAGCTTAAATCCAACTTAATCAAGGTATATTCTTTTTCAATGTTTCTTATGATGAATTTGCAGTATCTTGAATGGTTACATGTTTTAGTATGCTTTTGTATGATTGAAAACTTAAGTAAGTTACACTTGAAGCCAAAACCAAGCTAGTTAAGCTAATTTTTAACAAAATTGTTAGTCTTGTGAAATTATTTAATTTACTTGTTTCTATTGATTTTGTAATGCTTATATTATGTTTGGAAGTTTCTTTGAATGATTGAAAACAATAGCAATTAGTTTGCTTAATTGAAGGTTAGAATCAATTTAAGTTAGAATCAAGTTTACGTCATTTTAATTCGGATTGTGTTCATGTTTTAGGGGCTGCCCTAATAATTATGTTTGAATTATTAGTTATTTAATGGCTGCCCTAATGTTTTAATGTCTTGAATTAGTAGTAAAATATGGAGTATGCATTGTTTTAAGGTTATGTAATTGATATGTAATTCTTTACAAAAGATTGAAAAGTATATATAAACTTTAACTAGAATAGACTAAATGATTTATAAAAAGGATATTAAATGGTACATGATTTGATTATGTTAGGCCTTTAACACATCCTATCTTCCAAAGAGATTGGCCTTTTCACCTAGCACAAAGTGGACTTGAGGTAAGTTGAAGCTTTTATTTGGTGTATAACAAGAATCATATAATGTTTGTTCATGTTTTAATGTGATTGTTGTTGTTTGTCAAATGATGTAATGTTTGATGCATTTATGGTTTATGAAGCATGACACTATTAAGAATATAATGAGGTTTTTGAAAAGGAAGTATGGTACTTGATTGATGGTCGGGTAGACAAGGGATGCGGGAGGGACCGGCGGACCCAACAAATGGTGGCAAATACTTGAGGTTGAAAAATTGGTATAGGAAAGCCACAATGAATGAGATAGAATACGGCTAATACCTGAGGTTGAAAGACCAAGTATGGAAACCCCGTATTAGTTCTCTTATTGGCCAATCATTATGAACAGGTTTCGAAAACTATGGTCTATCGCTATTAGTTAGGTACCACACTTCAAGGGCCCTAAAGAATGATTTATGAATGAAAGTTATTAAATAGAATATTGCATTTAATGGTTTATGAGATGTGCATATATGTTATTTGTTATTGCATCAATTTCATCTTACTGAGCCTTTAGCTCATTAGATTCATGTGATGCAAGTGGAAATGTACAGGTTTAAAGGTTGACCGAGTCTCTAGAGTGGCCGGACAGAGATTTGTTCATATGCCATGCTTCGACCTATTTTGTAGTTTATTTTGAAAACTCTGTTTTGTTTTTAAATAAGCCGCTCTGTTATGGTTTTGTAAACAAATGTACTCAGTTTTGATATATGTATATGGTGTGTTTAAAATGATTCAAGTTCTTTCTCTTATAGCTAAAAATGGGAACTTTTATTAAAAACCATAACTCTAGTAAAGATGAAAAATTAACATTTCTTGACTTAACTATATCAGCTTGTTTAGGCTCTGCAGTTAGGTTAAGGGGTGTTACAGTTTGTGGTATCAGAGCGGAGGTTTAGTCGTTCCTGTAGACAGAAGAAGGCATATGAACACATTCTGGCTGGGAAACTTGGTCAACTACTTGTTTATTTGCTTTTATGTTTATTTGATTATATTTCATTCCATGTTATTATCATGATTATGCATTTATTATTGGCTAATGAATGGAATGAGACTGGGCAATGCATATCAGGTCATGGCACCAAAAAGGAAGACAATGGATGATCATGAGGGTAATCAAAGTGTGGTGGACAATTTGACTGATCTCATTCAACAACAAACTAGAATGCATGGTGAATAGATACAATAATTGCTAGATATGCAACAAAGAACCCAAGAACAGAATCAACGCCTTCCTCCACCACAAGCTCGACAGGATCCTTCACAGGCTGTATATGAGAAGTTTAGAAAGATAGAACCGGTTGATTTAATGGTGGGTCTGATCCCATGGTTGCAGAGGAATGGGTGAAATCTTTGGACACTATCTTTGACTACATGCGAATTGATGATGCTAAGAAGGTACTCTGTGCAATTTTCTTGTTGAAGAAGGATGCTAGAACTTGGTGGGAAGGAGCTAAACTTGCAGTGAATATGGAAGAACTAACTTGGGAGAGGTTTAAAATAATCTTTTATGATAAGTATTTCACCAGCGATGCTAGGTCACTCAGAGTAAAGGAATTCTTGGAGGTAAAATAAGGAGGGATGTCTGTGTGTGATTGTGTGAGAAAATTTGAATAGGGTTGCAAGTATGTACCATACATTGCCAGAGACAACAATGAGAAGATGGATCATTTCTTGAGGGGCCTTAATCCTGAAATTAGAAGAGATGTGAGAATGTCTTCAGTAACAGAGTTTAGAGAACTGGTGGACAAGGCTTTGATGGCTGATTTAGATGAGAAAGAGATTGAGAAATTCAACAACAAAAGAAGCAAGTATTCACTCCAAGAAATCTAAACCAATGGAAGAAAGGAGAGCAAAAATTAAGCCAAGGGAATGAAAAGCGTCCTAGAGTTGGACAGACTTCTTCTACAATTGAAAGGCCTAAATGTACTGAGTGTGGGAAGAATCATTTTGGGGAATGCTATAGTGGTACTAATCGTTGCTTTAAGTGTAAAAAGCCTGGACATATAGCAAAGGATTGCCCAACAGTACAGGGGAAAGTTCAGGGAAGAGTATATGCAATGACACAAGAACAAGCTGATGTAGATGCTTCTGTAGTCACAGGTACTATTTTAATTTCTAGGATACCTGCAATTGCATTGATAGATTCTAGATCTACGTATTCATTTGCATCATGTGCATTTGTGAGAAAATTGGACATTACACCAGATTTATTAAAAGTAAGGTACAGTGTGACTGTTCCATCTGGGGAAGAAATGGATTCCAACCAAATGTTAGGGGCTTGTTCTATTCAGATTAGTGATAGGACTCTCTATGAAGATCTTGTTGTTTTACCGATGCCAAATTTTGAGGTTATTCTAGGTATGGATTGGCTTACCAAATATCATGCAACAATTGATTGTAATAAGAAGATTGTGATTTTTCAGCCACCTGGGGAAGAACAGTTTATGTTTAATGGTATCTCATTCTCACGGTCCTTACCAATTATATCTGCTTTGAAAGCTCAAAAGATGTTGAATAAAGGTTGTGTTGGGTATTTAGCAAGTGTTCTGGATACCTCAGTTGAAGCACAATTAAAACCAGAAAATGTAGATGTGGTTCAAGAATTTGTTGAGGTATTTCCAGATGATTTACCGGGACTACCATCGAATCGAGAGATCGAATTTGTGATTGATGTTATGCCAGGAACTACTTCTATTTCTAAAGCACCATACCGAATGACACCAACAGAATTGAAAGAGTTAAAAGTTCAATTGCAAGAATTGCTTGATAAGGGTTTTATTCACCCTAGTTATTCTCCTTGGGGAGCACCTGTGTTGTTCGTGAAAAAGAAGGACGGTACATTGCGGTTGTGCATTGATTATAGAGAGTTGAATAAGATAACAGTCAAGAATAAGTATCCACTCCCAAGAATAGATGATTTGTTTGATCAATTGCAGGGAGCATCTGTATTTTCTAAGATTGATTTGTGTTCTGGGTATCATCAATTGAAGATCAAGGAAGAATACATACCAAAGACTGCATTCCGAACAAGGTATGGACATTATGAATTTCTAGTGATACCTTTCGGTTTAACCAATGCCCCTGCAGCTTTTATGGATCTAATGAATAGGGTGTTCAAGCAATATCTCGATAAATTTGTGATTGTGTTTATTGATGACATCCTAATTTATTCATGTGATAAAGAAGAGCACAAGGAACATTTGAAGATTGTGCTGCAAGTTCTTAAAGAAAAATAGTTGTATGCTAAATTCAAGAAGTGTGAGTTTTGGCTTGAACAAGTGGTATTCCTAGGTCATGTAGTATCAAAGGATGGTATTTCTGTTGATCCGAGCAAGGTAGAAGCTGTCATTAAGTGGCCAACACCAACAAATGTATCAGAAGTAAGGAGTTTCTTGGGATTAGCAGGGTACTATCGACGATTTGTTCAGGGGTTTTCAAAGATAGCAACTCCAATGACAATGTTGACAAGAAAGAATGTGAAGTTCTTGTGGACCTATGCTTGTGAAAGAAGTTTTGAAGAACTAAAACAAAAATTAACTACAGCTCCTATTCTTACCATTCCAACTGGAATTGGTGGATTCGTGGTGTATAACGACACTTCAAAAAATGGTTTAGGTGCTGTTTTGATGCAAAATGGGAAGGTTATTGCCTATGCTTCAAGGCAATTGAAGGAATATGAAAAGAATTATCCAACCCATGATTTGGAACTTGCTGCTGTGGTTTTTGCTTTGAAAATTTGGAGACATTATTTGTATGGTGAGAAGTGTGAGATATACACAGATCATAAGAGTTTGAAGTACTTCTTTACCCAAAAAGAGTTGAATATGAGACAAAGAAGATGGTTAGAACTTGTGAAGGATTATGATTGTGTGATCAACTATCATCCTGGTAAAGCGAATGTGGTTGTAGATGCATTGAGCAGAAAATCCACGTCTTCTCTTTTTGTTATACAAAAGTCAATATTACTGGATTTGCAGAGATTAGAGCTTGAAATTGTACCTAAAGGGAAAAAGTGTTTGTTGTCAGCCTTAGTGTTGAGACCTGTACTTCAAGATAGAATTAGAGAAGGTCAAAAGGTGGACATGCATTTGTGTAGATTGAAAAGAATGATTGAGGTTGGAAAGAGGCCAGACTTCTCTATTACTGATGATGGGATTATTCGATATAAAGGGAGACTGTGTGTGCCGTTTGACAAGGCCATGAAAGGAGATATTTTAGAAGAAGCTCATACTACTACTTACTCAGTACACCCAGGTAGCACAAAAATGTATAAGGACTTACAACAACCTTATTGGTGGCCTAAAATCAAGTTTACGTCATTTTAATTCGGATTGTGTTCATGTTTTAAGGGCTGCCCTAATAATTATGTTTGAATTATTAGTTATTTAATGGCTGACCTAATGTTTAATGTCTTGAATTAGTAGTAAAATATGGAGTATGCATTGTTTTTAAGGTTATGTAATTGATATGTAATTTTTTACAAAAGATTGAAAAGTATATATAAACTTTAACTAGAATAGACTAAATGATTTATAAAAACGATATTAAATGGTACATGATTTGATTATGTTAGGCCTTTAACACATCCTATCTTCCAAAGAGATTGGCCTTTTCACCTAGCACAAAGTGGACTTGAGGTAAGTTGAAGCTTTTATTTGGTGTATAACAAGAATCATATAATGTTTGTTCATGTTTTAATGTGATTGTTGTTGTTTGTCAAATGATGTAATGTTTGATGCATTTATGGTTTATGAAGCATGACACTATTAAGAATATAATGAGGTTTTTGAAAAGGAAGTATGGTACTTGATTGATGGTCGGGTAGACAAGGGATGCGGGAGGGACCGGCGGACCCAACAAATGGTGGCAAATACTTGAGGTTGAAAAATTGGTATAGGAAAGCCACAATGAATGAGATAGAATACGGCTAATACCTGAGGTTGAAAGACCAAGTATGGAAACCCCGTATTAGTTCTCTTATTGGCCAATCATTATGAACAGGTTTCGAAAACTATGGTCTATCGCTATTACTTAGGTACCACACTTCAAGGGCCCTAAAGAATGATTTATGAATGAAAGTTATTAAATAGAATATTGCATTTAATGATTTATGAGATGTGCATATATGTTATTTGTTATTACATCAGTTTCATTTTACTGAGCCTTTAGCTCATTAGATTCATGTGATGCAGGTGGAAATGTACAAGTTTAGAGGTTGACCGAGTCTCTAGAGCGGCCGGACAGAGATTTGTTCATATGCCATGCTTCAACCTGTTTTGTAGTTTATTTTGAAAACTCTGTTTTGTTTTTAAATAAGCCGCTCTATTATGGTTTTGTAAACAGATGTACTCAGTTTTGATATATGTATATGGTGTGTTTAAAATGATTCAAGTTCTTTCTCTTATAGCTAAAAATGGGAACTTTTATTAAAAACCATAACTCTAGTAAAGATGAAAAATTAACATTTTTGACTTAACTGTATCAGCTTGTTTAGGCTCTGCAGTTAGGTTAAGGGGTGTTACAGGTCTAGTTATTTATTTTGTTCAAGAATTATTGCAAGTAGATTCTTTTTCATTTTAGTAGAATAATCTACAAAACATGCATGATGCAGAAAACGAGTAAACTATGGAAAAAAATGTATTCATTTAATATAAGGTCTTTAATATAAATGTCTTTAATACAAAACATGCACTTCATATGTAATTATCAAAACATGTAAATTTACCAAGTTGTAAACGCAATTTTTGACTTAGGATAATTTTAAATATTTGAAAAAATAATTTTTTTAGAAATTATTAAAATTAATATTTAATTTTAATATTTCAAAAATTAAAAAATATATATATATAACAAAAAATGGACCCAAAACGACACAACGAGCAGTACAGTTGCTGCCCATCGTGCGACCACGCGTGCCTGCTGCTGGCACCCATCGATCGACCGCGCACGCCTACTGTCGGCCCCCGTCAGGCGCCTATGCGCCGCCGTCATTTTTTTTATTTTCAAATTTAAATAATTTTAAATAAGAAATTAAAATTATACAAATTAAAAATCATTGAAAATATGCAAAATCAAGTTTTACATAATTAACATGAATTTAGACAATTTAAAATATGCATACATAATCCGAAATTCACTTAATAAACGAAACCATCGCTCTGATACCACTGTAGGGTTCGCTATAATCGTAGGGCTAAATACAGCGAAAAATTAAAATTTTATCAAACATAAATTTAACCCATTTGATTCGAAGGTGATTTTAACGATCGCGCTTATTCAAGTGAATATATAAATAAATATTAAATTCGGATTATACCTTCCGTGCACTCCGTTTGTTGTAGGGAATGAAGCAATCAATTATTTATCCTGGACTATCAGAACTCACAGGGATCCAAATGTCTCCTATCTATCAGGTCCATAATACGAAAGAGCACACCAATCAAAAGAATTCGCTAGTATCCTTTTAATTGTTTACTAATCTAAAATCAGAGTAAATTTTCAAGAACAATAAAGATTGATTATTTAAGTTCTTGAAACAATAATATGAAGAAAATAACAAGAAACTGGTTTTCTTTTTCTTTCTCTTCTTTTCTTGGAGAGTAAAATAGAAGACTTTAATCAAAATAATTTTTGCTCAAATTTTCTAAATTAATTATGTAATTTCCATCCCTCATATATATAAGACTGAAAATTTTAATCATTTTCCAACTTTTGGAAAGTTTTTCAATTTTGAACTACTTTAAAACCTTATCTTGGAATGATTTATAATCTTCCAACAACTCTTCTATTTTCTCTCTCCTATTGTATGTGGACTAATTTGATACGACATTAATCACCAAAATTATCTACATATATTGTTGATATTAATTTGAACTTTTCAAATTATATCAAGATAGATATATATCATATATATACTATAATTATATTTATATATAAATTAAATTTTAGTGGCAGATTTTATCCCATAGAATTGGTTACTATATTTATTTATCTATAAATATATTAATTAAATAAATTATATTTATTTAATTTATTCTCTTCATATTTTAGTGGGCTTCTTAAGTGACCCACATTAATTTTTGAGCTTGGATTCAAAAATCCACAAATCAATCTAGTTGATTAATTTAATTTACTACAATTGGGCTTCTTAATCAAATTAGGTCTAATTAAATAATTAAATTATTTAATTAAATAATTTAATTTAAGCATTAAATTAAATAGAACCCACAATTAATTAATTAATCAATATTAATTAATTAATCTCCAACCATTGGATAAATCCCAAAATTAAAAATGTTACTTTTCATAAAGATGTGTGACCCTCTTAGGTTCACTACTAAGCTAGTAGTGGGCTTGCAATAATTGCAACTTATGAATAATAATTATTATAATTAATTAATTAATTAATTAATTCACCTGTAATTAACTCTTTAATTTCAAAAACCTCACTATCCATGAAAACACCTAGCAAGTAATCATGGCAAACTAGATTTAGGTGAAATAACGAGCAAACCTATTTCCATTACAAAGTACCATACATGTAAGGTCCTTTCGACAACTAATCTCCCGATTGAATCTAGGGTATGGATTATAAGTCGAAACTCTAAATGATTCAATAATTGTGATTCCATTTCAAGTTCTAATGATTCCTGATGAATCATGATTCATCCTGCCTTGGCCAAGGTTTTTGAATCATAAATTATGAAAACACAGGAGATTCCCTTGCTTAAAAAGACAAATGTCGAATTCTATGTTGGCTACTGACAAACCTCTATGCACACCAGTGCAACACCCAACATACCCCCTTTATGATTGTCAAGCAATCAGAAGATATATCAAAGTGTTACAGGATACACACAAGGCTACCATTGTGCCTCAAGTCTGAGGGTTAGTTGCGTACTATCACAACATAGAAATTCTTATTTCGACAGGCAAAGCCTCCAACTAAGAATTTCTTGTGGGCCATGTTCAGTGTATTTGTTCTCTAACAAGCACCCACATACATGCATTTGCGTCTCTATGCTAATGCCAATGGACTGTGATATCCTCGTCTCACGAGTATGCATCATATGTGCTAGTCTTACTGAGCTATTTGATGTCCCATCTCAAAAAGTTCTCAACTCAGAACTTATTTAAGACCAAAGCCTTAGAGGTGTGTTCCATGATCGCCATCATATGCGCGACCATGCCCCGTAGCTAAAATTGGTCTAAGGACTTTATCAAATATGTAGAAATAAAAGATGCAAGACATAAGATAAAGAGAATGTCTTTTTATTAATATAATTTCCAATAAGATTGTCTTTACAGAAGAAAAAGAGTATAATACACCCAATCTAATTGGGGCGTTGGACATCCTACTCTAGCACGAGTTAGGCCTACCCCCAAGAAATTTTATTCAGCCCGACTTTGACTACTTCACCTTGGGCCGATCTAACTCAAATCGGCCCAATTGATAATTTTAACCTTTGCTTGCCCAGCACCTAGCACAATTTAGGCACTAGCCTCCTCGGTTGGGCTCTAGCCCCATCAACTGGTGCTAGCCTTGCCTAATGCCCAACTTTATTGCTCAGAACCTAGAATAAGTTAGTTGTTCGCACCCAACATCGTTCAAATAGTGCTTGGTGCCTACCCAACCCCACTAAAAAGAAGGCCTCATGTCACTGCTCATCTTGGGTCCTGGCAGTCGCCTACCTGGCCGCTAGTCATGGGTTGCTTAAGCAACCCATTTTGTTTCTTTTTAGTTTTTTAAATAAAAAGAAAATTATATTTATTCTCAAACAAAGAAAAAAAAATCATCCTCATTAATGACACACATTGTTTATCTAATAAACATTTTAAATTCAATATTCATGCAAATCGAGTACAACGTAATATTGAAGAATTAAATTTGCATAACTGAAGTTCTGATACCATAATTGAATTTTCATAAGCTCCAAGATATATGGCACAACAAAATTTTATATGCAATTTAATCTATATATCTCATTGCTACAACAATTGATCGATTATGCGTAATTATATTCTTGTGTAAGTTAAGTTCAAAACTTTATAAATGTAGCTCTTGATAAGTGCAGCAAACTTTGAAATGATCCAAATTGTTCTCAACCTCCTACTATTGAAATCGGGAGTTTTGATTGACAATCACGAACTTGTAAGCCCTTCATTGCAAATAATTCGCCTAAAAGCTCCAATTATATCTTCTCTAAAGTTGATCCACACCTTGAATGCCCATACGAAACTAAACCTTTGTTGACCCTAATTATTTTAGTATCTAAAAAAACTGAATTGTTCTCATAAATAGTTGTTTTTTTGTTTGTCCACTACTTTATTGTACGTAATAAATCGACTAATAGGTTTAATTCGATAATTCCTATCTAAAGAAGTAGTGTATAAAGTCTAGGAAGTCATAACACAAAGACTTTAGGTATGGTTATAGAATCTTGAATTTTTTTATTCAAAAGGGAAGAACAAAAGAATACAAAAATCACACAAAAAATTAAAGGGATGGTGGAGAGTTGGAGGCTGATTTAAGGCTGAAATTTTTAAATTTTCTTGTGAAAAAATCTCTCAACAATCGCCTTCTAACGGTGTTACTTATACACTCTTTGTGTCATCTAAGTGGAACTCTAACCGATGTGGGATTCTATCTCTTTAAAGTAATTTTGTTATGCATTAAGAACTCTTATATATATTATTTTATATTCATCCAACTATCTTATCCTTCTTCCTCTAGTGTTGGAATTCTCCATCTTCCAATTCCTACTGGGCTTTAATCCAAAAATTGAAGTATTTCCCTTAATAAGAATTGAACTTATTCAAATTAGAGTTTGGCCCCCAAAGGTCACCAATAAGTCAGTAGCGGACTTACAACTCTTATAACTTAATTGAACAATTAAAACTATTATAATTAATTAATTCAATTACTTAATTCTCTTACAATTAACTCTTTAATTTTAAAAATCCACAAATCATGGTTATCAACAAGCCATTAAGGCCTAGATATAGGTTAAGTAGCGAACATTTCTAATTATGAGTACCATGCAAGTAGGACCCATCTATTGACTAATCTCCCATTTAGACCTAGGTTAAGGATTATTACTCAAAATCTGAATAACACAATAACTATGTGTATATTACTTGTTACATGACTTAACAACTTTCAAATCAAAGATCATAAAAAATGTAAGAGATTCCCTATTCATCTAGATAAGTGATGGATTCTTTATTGGCTATTCATTAACCTCCATACATAATTAAATTGTACTTAAAATATTCTTCTTGTGATTAACGTGTAATCAGAGAACAAATCAAAAAACAACCAACTATGCATTGTGCCTCAAATCTAAAGATTAATTTTGCACTACTGTAACATAGAAATTCCATATTCGACTATATTTCATGTCTAATTAGAAAATTCAAGGCGGGGTTGTTTAGTGTACTTATTTTCTACAAGCACCTACATACATATGCTATTATTCCTATACCAATGTCCATGAAACAAGACATTCTCCTTGAAATTATGCATCTTATACGCAAGTCTTGTTGAATTATTGATATCCCATCTCAGTAATTCTCAACTTGAAATAATTTAATACCAAAATTATATAGGCATATTTCATGATTGTCATCATATACTCGACCATGTCCTTTAACTATGATCTAAGAATTTTATCTAAATTTAATAAAAATATAAATAAAAATAAAGAAATGGCTAACAGAGACTAATCTAGTTAATTTGTCGGGCACTACTTTAATACCTGGTGGCCCATTTTGATTTTGAGTTACACAGTGGATATGAGAACATTTTTAAATAGGGATCTTGACGAGGAAGTATACATGGTTCTCCTGAAGGTTTTTTAAATGATAATCACTTAATTTGCAAGTTATAAAAATTAATTTATGGACTTAAAATAGAGTTTTTGTCAATAATTAAGTTTCACAAAAGTGTTACTTCATTTGGTTTTAAGGAGAACATTGTTGATCGGTCATATACCTTAAAGTTAGTGGGAGCAAATATTCTAAGTCCTTTATGTGGAAGATATATTTCTTGCAAGTAATGATATGAGGTTGTTATATGACACTAAAGAATTTCTTGCCGAAAACTTTGAAATGAAAGATCTCCCTGAAGCCTCTTATGTAACTACCATTAAGATTCATCAACATAAAAACAAGAGAACCTTAGTACTGAAGTTTCAAAAAACCAAATTTAATCTTCATTTATTTTCATTAAAATAAATAAATTTTGTAACTTTTCTATTAACTTTGTAATATCCCATTAAAGTACCATTATTTGAATTCAATTTTTCATTATTACATATTCCATCCTAACACTATAAATAGGTGTCTTAGGGGTCTAAGTAGACACACACAACTATCCTCACACCTTTTGCTTTCTAAACATTATTTTCAATAATATTTTGGGCAATGGATAAGGTCTTGTTCACTAGTCTTCCTGTGATCGTGCTCACAATAGGAGATATCATTAGTGGTCTTTTTCAGTTTTATCTTAGGGTGGTGGTGAGCCGCCAGTATGTACACCGATGGGAGGCCATCATAATTTTAGAATAGTATCAAGTAGCGCGACTTCTACGACAACTATTTTTATTTAACATAATTTATATGCTTTCAAATCACTATAAATTGTATGCATTCTTATGATTTAATTGCATGAAAGTATTTTTATTATAAAAAAAATCTCAACAATCTAAGATCGTGACTATTTTTTAAATTTGACTAATCATTTTTAGCATATTAGGTTAATTTTAAATTGCTTATATCTATGAAATAGGATACACCCCATTGTTTTCAAGTTATAATTATTTTATCACTTTGAAAATTATAGTTCATGCTAATTTTACTACTAGATTCAGAATCGTATTTGAGTCCTCCCAAGTTATTGCACAAATTACAAAGTGTAAATTTTATTCCGTTAGGATATTTATTATCCTTGTTCATCGTTATTTATTGAAAAGTTACATCTTTTATTTTTCACAAAGTTATTCAAATTTATTGATCACACACTCTCTAAAGAACCCAGCAAGAATATTTGAGTCATTAAAGGTTTTAGATAGCAGAGGTGGTTACGGGTTTCTCAAAAAATTAAAAAAAAGCTCATAATTAAATAGTATTCTTTTAATTACCATGCTTACATTAAGTTTTAGAAGTTTTTGTCCATTAGGACTCTGAAATATTAGTTCAATTATATTAGAAACTTGTTAGTTTATCCAAAACCGATAAGAACTTATTTCACCATATATATATATATATATTATATATATATATATATATATATATATATATTATATATATATTGTTAATTATTTTCTGTTGAAGGGTAAACTATTCATTAACCATTAAAAGATTTTACATATGGTGCATTTTAACTGCAATTAGAAGATTTCATTTTGTATTAATTTAATGCACTTTAATTCATTTGATAGTGGAATATTAGAAAATAATTTTTTATTATTGGATATTTGTTTACTGAAATCACTATCGTTTTCCTACAGTTAGATTTTGCTTCTTGTCTATTCTTTTGCTTATTAATCTTTAGCTAGCTAAGATTTAAGTGGAAAAAATGATATCTTATGAAGACCTTAGTAGTTTTAAGCCTGAGAAATTTAATAGGCTAAATTTTAAGAAATGACAAAACGAAATGAGATATTGGTTAACCATTCTTGGATTTATTTTTACCATAGATGAAAATATTGAGTCAAACTCTTGGCATACCCCTAAACAAATAGATTACTATTGCAGTAATCGTATCCTTAGTGCCTTTGTTGGAAAGGCTTTATGATGTGTTTTCATACTATGACTAGTGCTATGGAACTTTAGGATACCTTAAAAGCTGAATATGGAATTGAAGATGCGAGAGTAGAAAGGTTATAAGCCCCTACTTTTACAAATTATGCTATGGTTGATGGAAAATCCACTAATGAACAAATTCAATGGATTTCAAATTTGTTAAGGCCTCTAAAAGATAGTGGGTCAAAGTTTAGTGAAGAATACATAATTTCATGTTTGATTGATAAATTTCCACCATATTAGTCCAATTTAGCTAGGGGTCTAAGACTTCAACAATGGACTTTGACTTTGACTCAAGTCTAAGTCAATAGGAATAGAGGAACAACTTAGGATAAATGTTAAAAAAGAAGAGATGAAGTTAAGGTCAACCTAGTCGAGGATAAAAGGAAAAATAATAAAAATAAGTTTAAGTCTAAAGGTAATAATTAAGAATAACAAGAAAAGTGGAAAAAATATCGCCACAATAATAATGCTCAACCTAGTAATCAAGATCCTAGGGATGTTAAAGGCAAAGAAAATGAAGAAAGACTATGCTACATATGTGGAAGGACCAATCATATGACTAAGTATTGTTACTACAAGAAGACTGAGAAGTTCATCCCTAAGTTCAACTCTAAGCCTAAGACACGGTCAAGTGAATATGTTGGTTGAACGGAAACATCCATCAAGTTAGAATCCATATTTTCTTTAGTGATAAAGATTGATAGTTAGACTCAAGACCAAATATACACGTTTGTTTTGATAAATCAAAATTTAGATTCTATTAGATCTCAAGTGGAGGAACCATGACACTAGGAATTAATATTACTGCACAAATACATGGGATTGGAAGTATTGATCTAAAGATAACTTACGGAAAGATATTGACTCTTGATGTAGTGTGGTAGGTGCCTCAAGTTAGAAAGAATTTAGTTAGTAGATCTTACTTAGTTCATAGTGGTTACAAATTAGTTATGGAGTTACATAAGGTTGTAATCACTAGAAATAGCATTTTTATTGGGAAAGAATTTGTAAGTGATGGTTTATTCATTGAATGTTATGAATGATATTAATGAAGGTTCCAATATGGTTTTTAATATTTGATCTAGTGTTTTATGGCATGAAAGATTAGGGCATGTAAGCAATAGAAAAGTTAAAAGGCTTATTGATCTAAGTTTGATTCCAAAATCTCAAGTAAATATTGATCATAAGTGTGAAATATGTACACAAGCAAAGCAAACAAAAATACCCTATCAATTAGCTCTTAGAAATTCAAATATCTTGGAATTTATTCATAGTGATGTATGCGATTCAAATAGATCTCTACCTAGAGGTAGAAATAAGTATTTTGTGAACTTTTTAGATGATTTTTCTAAGTATTGTTATGTTTATCTCATAAAATATAAGGATAAGATTTTTGACAAGTTTAAGGTTTATAAAATTAAAATTGAGAATCATGTAGAGAACACAATTAAGAAACTTAGGTCGGATAGATGAGGAGAATATTTTTGGGAGAGTTGACAAAATTCTGTGAAGATAGTGGTATAATACATGAGTTCACACCTTCTTATTCACCCCAATCAAATGGTGTAGCTGAAAAGAAAAATAGAACTTTGATGGATATAGTTACGACAATGTTGTTAAATTTTGAAGCATTTGAGGATTTATGGGGAGAAGCTATTTTGTCTTCTTATTCTATGTTAAATCATGTGCTTGTTAAAAATAATGATAAAACTCCTTATAAATTATGGAACAAGAGGACTCCAAGACTAAGTTTTCTTAAAGTGGTGGGGGTGTCTAGCAAAAGTAGTTATACCTGAGTTTAAGAGGAAAAAAATAGGTCCTAAGACTGTAGAAGCTGTTTTTCTTGGATATGCTCAAAATAACAGTGCACATAGATTTTTAGTGTTAAATTTTGAAGTTAGCAGGATTTCTAATAACATAATTATTGAGACTAGAGATGCTGCATGTTTAGAGGATTTTTTAAAACTAGAATTTCATATGAGCTATGTATGTCAAAACTTGAATCTTCTAGAGGTGAATTATCTACTAGTGCAATTTTAGAAAATAAAAAATGAGAATCTTTGGAATTAATAAGAAGTAAGAGAACTAAGGTCAAGAAGAATTTTGGAGATCATTTTATCACATTTTTAGTTGAAGGAGATCCCCAAACTTATGATGAAGTAATATCTTCTATAGATGCACCTTTTTGAAAAGAAACTATCAATGATGAATATAATTCTATTATACAAAATAATAGTTGGGTTTTATCTGATCTACCTCTTCGTAGTAAACCAATAGGATGTAAATGGATTTAAGAAGTTAAAATCCGATAACTCATTAGATAAGTACAAAGCAAGAATAGTAGGGAAAGAATTTACACAACAAGAACGAATAGATTATTTCGATATTTATTATCTTGTTGCTAAGATTTCAAGTATTAGTATTTTATTGGATTTTAAGTTAATAATACATCAAATGGATGTTAAGACCACATTTTTAAATGGGAATTTAAATGAAGAAATTTACATGGAACAATTTGAAGGTTTTAAAGTTAAAGGAAAATAATATAAGGTATGTAAATTAGTAAAATCTTTATCTGGTTTGAAGCAAGCTCCCAAACAATGGTATGAAAAGCTTAATGAAGTATATAAGATTATGAATTTAGATCAAATGAACATGATAGATGTATATATATCAAGGAGGAAAAAGGTGAATATGTAATATTTTGTTTGTATATGGATGACAAATTAATTTTTGGGATTAATTTGGACTTTATTGCAAAAGTGATAGGTTATATGTCTAATAACTTTAAAATGAAAGATTTAGGAGAAGCTCATATAGTTTTGGATATGAAGGTTAGTAGAATTGAAGAAGGCATTCTACTAAACCAAACTGGTTTTAATGAAAAGTTTTTGAGGAAATTTAATTATTATAATTGTAAGACAGTTTCTACTCCTTATGATCCAAATGTTCTTTTAAACAAAATTTTGGGTGAACCTGTATCTCAATTGAAATATTCTCAAATTTTTGGATCATTATTATATTTTACCAATAGGACTTGGCTTGATATTTCTTATGCAGTTGGGTTATAATCCTAGTAAGAATTATTAGAATGCTTTAGAAAGAGTTCTTTAGTATCTTAGAGGAACTCTAAATTATTTGTAATGTTATAAATATTTTCCAAATGTACTTGAAGGATATAGTGATGCTAAATGGATTACTGATAGCTAAAAAACTAAATCTACTAGTGGATTTGTTTATATGTTTTTATCTCGAATACTATGGAAGTTGAGTTAATAGCTTTAGATACAACTTGTACAATTGTTGGATGGTTGAGAGATTTATTACTTGATATTCCATTAATACATAAACCTTTACCAGTCAATCCTATACATTGTGATTATAATGTTGTGATTGATCTTGTGAAGCAGACTCTAATAAGAAAATGATTAGACACTTACAAGCAAGATACAAAAATATGAAGTCTTTATTGAAGAGAAATATGATATCTTTTAATTTTGTGAAGTCTGAAAAAAAACTTGACGGATAATTTAACCAAAGGTCTACCAATAAGGGTGTATTTAAATCATCAAGGGATGTGCATAAGCCTACAAGAGAGTCATCTCCGGGAGTTACCCAACCTTTGTGATTGGAGACCCCATAAAGAAGGTTCAATGGGTAAGAACAACATGTAATTATTATGTGTTAATCGAGAAATAAATGGTTATTAGATGCATATAAAATGTTGCTTGAATCATCATACGAAAAAAGTTGATTTATATCCTTGTGGTTTGCTTTAGTCGTTGCTCAGTAATGTCCACAAATATCTTTTCTCGATCCTTTGTTGTTAAAGTTCAATTTTTTGATGGGGAATTGGATAGATGTCCATCTTTACTTGAGATTGTTGGTTGCCCTCCTGACTTGCAATGTCCAGATAGATAGTTGGGTAATGCATGAAATCGATCTTCTTGCTCTACTGGTTATATTGGTCATTAGCCTGTTGAAGCAAGCATTTTTTTTGTCAAGTTTCTTTTGATCTTTTAGTTATATATTAACTGTTCTAATGTTGGTAGTTTGCTTTTGCCGGAGGACTGGAGTTCATTTTTTGACATTCATTAAAGTTCATTTTTTCTTTTATGGAGATTGTAAATTAACTAAATGTCTCAGAGCTCTGTATTGAGATTTCTTTTTGTGGGATGTGGGTTAGATCTTTTTTGGTTTGGTTGGCCATATCTCTGCTGGTTGGTTTTAAGTTTTGACTGTTGTCGCTTCTTGCCGAAGGAGTTGAAAGGTTTGGCGCCTTTTTGCTTTTTCTCATCTTATTTGCATTTCTAAACTCTCTCTCTTGCTTCTTGCCGAAGGAGTTGAAAGGTTTGGCGCCGTTTTTTTTTTTTCTCATCTTATCTCTCTAAGTAAATATTAGATAACAGAGATGTAATTTTATTTATAATTATATTGAGTATGAATACTATTTAATGTAATTAATTTATCTTAGTGTACATTTAGAATTTGATGAATATATTTATTTCAAAAAATTGTATTTTGAGAATTAATTTATCTTGGATACATTTTAGTTTAGATATTAGACATTTCTAATTAAGTTAGTAAATTAGTTTAGTTACCTCTTTGAATTATTCTGCACATATAAAGTAATGTTTCATTCATTATTAAAAATCATAAATTATTTATAATTACATTTAGTACGAGTAATTTTATTTCAAAAAATATTTTTGGAAATAAATTTATCTTAGTGTATTTCTAGAATTTAATTATTTCATATTTTTACTTTGAGTTTACTTATTTGAACGGGTGGATGTAAATTAGATTAAATTGTTGTATAATAAAAATATTTTATATTATTTATTACTAGAATCTAATTTTATTTACCATTATGTTTAGTATGAGTAATTTTATTTCAATAAATAGTTATAAATTCGTATTACATTCATTATTAGAATTCACAATTTTATTTGTAATTATTTTATCTTGTGTATATTTAGAATTTGTTATTTTACATTTAGTTATATATAGTAATGTTTTATTTGAATAGTGCTTGTTAGATTAAATTATTGTATTGTGTAATTTATTTAATAGTATATTATAATTATACATAATATGAAATGTGAGTGATTTTATTCTTTGTTAATAATATTTTAGGTAATGAATTTGTTATAATTATATTCAATATGAGTACTTTATTAATTTTTTACAATTATATTTATTATGAGTAGTTACTAATTTTATTTATAATTATATTCTTTATGAGTAAATTTATTTCAAAATATAGTATTTTAGGTAATTAATTATGTTAGGTATATTTAGTTTAGACATTAGATATGTCTAATTAATTTTAGTAAATTAGTTTAGTTGTCTTTTTTAATTATTGAGTTATTTTGTTAAGTCGAAAAAATGAGCAACAAAACATAATCTTGATATTTTATTAAATTATATAGTATTATGGAGAATACATGTATGTAGGTTTTTAATTATAATTATATTCAATGGTTGTAATTTATTTAGTTATAAAAATAAATATTAAATTATATTGTTATACCATATAATATTTTTTTAAACTTGACTTATAAAGTTGAGTTTCATTCTTTTTTTTTTATGTAAAATTTATTTATTTGAATGGTGTACATAAGTAAGTATTAGATAATAGAATTATAATTTTATTTATAATTATATTGAGGGCCGACGTATATTAGATTAAATTATTGTATTATATAAATTATTTGATTGTATATAATATAAATTATATATTATATGAAAATTTTATTTATTTGAATGGTGTATGTAAATATATATTAAATATTAAAAATATAATTTTATTGAGTGCTAGTAATTTTATTCATGTTAATAATATTGTAGGTAAATTTTTTAAAAACTTAACTTACAAAATTGTATTTCATTCATTATTAATAATTTTATTTCAATAAATAGTTTTATTTATAATTATATATATCACAAAAAATTTATTTATTTGAATGGTGTATATAGTTTAGGTAATTAATTTATTTTAGGTATATTTAGTTTAGACATTAGATATTTTTAATTAATTTTAGTAAATTAGTTTAGTTTTTTTAATTAATGAGTTAAAAAAAGTGGGCAAAAAAATATAATTTTGATACTTTTAGAATTATAAGTATTATGGAGAATAAATTTATCATATTGATTTTTAACTGTAATTATATTGTAATTTATCTAGTCTATATAAATAATTATTAAATTATATTGTTATACATGTTTTTTAAAACTTGACTTATAAAGTTTCATTCATTATTAAAAATTATATTTAGCATGATTAATTTTATTTTAAAAAAATAGTATTTTTGAGAATAAATTTATCTTACTGTACATTTAGAATTTAATTATTTTATATTTTAGTATGAGTTTACTTATTTAAATTTTGCATATATATTAAATTAAATTATTGTATTTTAATAAGTAATTATAATTTTATTTATAATTATATTGAGGGCGAGGAATTGCGCACATAAAATTTTCCCCTTTTTCTTGCCTATACAATGTCAAATATCATTTGGAGACAATAATAAAATCAGCAATAAGCGGCCAAACTAATCTTCAATAGACAAATAAGAAAAATAACTAACAATAAGCATTTTTAACTAATTTTTCAATTACATTCAAGAAGGATTGAACTCGAAACAAGAATGAATTATTCACAAATGGGAGTTCCCAGTATAGAAAAGTTACAAATGTAATAAAGCTCCACGTTGGGGTGATTAAAATGGACCGACAAAAATTCAGCAAAATTAACCAAAAATACACTTGGTTATATGAGAGCAACAAAATAAATTTTGATTGTCTCAACTTAACTAAGCTAGAAAATATACTTTTAAGATTTATGAACACACAGAAAAAGGGGAAGAAGAAGGACCAGAATTGCCATGAATTAGCCTTCAACATGTTCTTAGTATCACTTACCAAACAAGGTAAGAGTACCACAGCCAAGGGCTGCAATTACAAATGAAGTGTTTTAAGATTTTTCAAGTACATAGTAGAATATAAATTCTATAAATAGATTATTATTATTATTATTATTTTAGACTCCAAATGATGAAAATTCTAAATGATTAAAATTTTCATCTTTTCTCATTTGAAATGAGTAAAAAATAAATTAATTGATGAGATAAGAATTTTGCTGAGTATAAAAATAAGCATCCTTGTTCAAGTCAAAAACATCTACAACAATGGCTCCAACAAAAATTTTAACTTTTCGTTAGCTAATATTATCAATAAACATGCTGCAATGTGTTGTTAATATTAAAAGATGACTCTCGAACATAATTCAGTAATTTGATTATATCTCTCTCATCCAACAATCAAATTTGACAAATAATATATGAAAATATATCAGTAAACAAAGATCTACAACCTTTATTCTTTACCCATTATCAAAATCTGACAGTATCCATCCGGAAAATGCAATTCAATTGGATAGTTGAAAATTTAAAGAATTTAGAATAACAATTTATTAACTCTTGACAACTAGCATATCAAATGATTATTTAACTCCTCCATTATATGTTTGGCCTCTAGCATACTTCAAGCACTGTAAATAAGCCATGTATTAAACTTATAAAAGTGGGGGGTAGAGGGTTTCTTTAGGCTAAATTGTATAATAATAATATAAGTTGTCTAGTAGTAACGTAAGTTTTCTAGTAGTAATGTAAGCTTTTTTAGTAGTAATATAAATGTATTATTTAGTTTCTCTTATATTTTTAGTCTTTTCTACTTTTATTATATTTTTCTAAATTTTATTTTGCTGAAAAATAAAGGCGAACCTCTTAACGGAGGAAGATAAATGGTTATAAAGGTAGAAAATATTTAAGTATGTTGTATCATTATTTTAATTTTTTTATCTAAACCCTACTTATTTTATGGTAATTCTTGATTTATGTATCACTAGTGGCACAATAAATATTTAGGTTCATTTAGTTAGACGTTTGGTTTTACTACACATTTATCGCTAACATGAAATATTGATTTGTTGTAGGTGAAGGTGTGCATAAATATTTGATCTCATAAACAAGTGTTGGCGTTAAGTGATAATTTGCAAATAGTAAGACAATATCATGATTTTTTTATCTTTTTATTGGAACATTCATTATGTACGAATTTCAATAGTGACAATTAAAAGAGGTAAAAAGAATAAATAATTATTTCTCTATCCAAAATTCAATGATGGATTGCTTTGTTTTTTTTTTTTTTTAAGTTATAGCATACATTATTTTTTTTATATATTTTAAATCATATTAAGCCCATCTTTATTTTTTTTTCAGAAATATAATCCTGAATTCTTCAAACAACTTCCCTATTGATGACCTCAGACTCAGGAGAAATTTATTACTTGACACAACTTGCACTTGAGTTTGCAAATCTTAAAGTTGTAGCAAGGTTTTGGTGCCGTTGCCGAGGAAGGCAAGGTAAGTATTCAAGTTTGTAATTTTATTTTATTTTTGCAATTATTATGTGTTTATTTTCTTTATGATTATGTGGTTATATGGTATCATAATCATAATTCTGAAATAATTTTGAAATTTTGTTTGTAATTTATTTGAGTCACCTCCACACACTTCCACCATGGCTGAAAATGAAAGCGTTTAGGATGAAAATGAGAACCAACATGTGTGTACCATACGTTTTTACTTGCAACCTCCTTGGAATTTTTCTCATTCTTATTTCATTTTCCTCTCAATGCAAATAACTTTCGATTAAAGCCAAGTATGAACCCTTTACTTTTTAATTTCCATAGTTAAGACTCTGAATGCCCTTATTTGC